>JBBPMA010000138.1:11808-27902 GCA_038090075.1 Xanthoconium purpureum
AAGACGATGGGTCGAAACTCTTCTACTAGCTTCTGCGATTGCAAAAGGTACGAGGGGATAGTTGCCTCCATTCATCTTTCCAGCTGTCGCATTGAAGTGAAGGACGAAGAAACCCGATTGATGCCGATGTTCTGGCATTCCTGCGTATAATTTGAATGTCGTGGACCTGCTATTACTAAAGAGGGTGGCATGATAGTCCCACTATACAACCCGATATCCGCTAGCAGCTGCCCAGCTGTTATCAACAGCGTTAAGCCGACTCACGCAGCGGTTAATGCGGTCTCGGTACACCAACGAGGTTGATCATTGGCTCGAGAAATCTGTGATGTCACACGACCATCGTTCTCCTACCCCAAGTTTCGTCACAAGGCCGGACAGCATTCATGCCCCTTACGTCCGATACCCATAGCCTTGACTGATTTCATTTAGTCTGCCTCGCATATCCGCAGGGTGTTCGGGCCGAGGAGAACACCAGTGTGCTCCCACTACCGGTCGTAAATCTAGTGAGCGGACTGCGGGAGATATATGACCCCAAGGAAGCTATCAGATACCCCATCAACGCGCACGGGATATATCGCCAGATTTGATACGTAAAAAAGGTGTAGCACCCAGGTATGGAAGTCCCGGTGATTCCCGAACTGGCCCGAACGCCGAAGACTTATCAGATTGTCATGATGAGTCTAGCCGTCGCCGGTACGCACAGACGTCCGTGTCCATCCCGAGTCGGAACGACGACCGTAGAAACAATTGTGCACCTGGGTTGGACATATGCGTCGTCTGCATGGAAGCGGGAGGGTGATTGTCGCAGGCAAGTTGTACGGTCCGGACGCTTCGTGCATCATCAAGGGTTCTTGATCGTGTTTCCTCATGTAGCACAGGGAATACTGCGGAATGAGTGTCGACGAGGTGAAACACCACATCACCGGGTCCGCGATCCCGTTCAGAGCGGGGCGCTTGATATGTCGATCCCACAATAAAGAAGACCAGCGGCTCCCGCATGAGAACCGGAACGTAAGTCATGAGATGGATCAGCATGCCGACGGAATTGCATCCACCAACGGGTCCTGTGAGCAATATTGGACAAGAACGAGAATGTACGACGTACGGAATTTAGCCTCACATGCAGCTTATGTTGCGCTCCTTCACTTATATTTTGTTGAGGACTCGGAAGCACATGACTGTCGATGAACCAGGGGAGCAAGACCTCGAAGTATCGATGTTGTTGCCCAAATGGAGCCAGACTCGGGGGTCTAGACAACGCTTTCCAAGAAGAGTGACGGGTCCCGGTCATTTGTACTCCAGAAGACATCGCAATAAACGAATGCAGTGTTAAGGGATAGCCGAAGAATAGGGCGACGATTAGGTTTGTGGTTGCGTAGCATCCGAACCCTTGAGAAAAAACCTGTTAGAAGCAAATTTTACTAAAAGGAGAGAAAGGCCATCACAAGTGTAGAATCCCCAGATGGGATGGGAGTGACAATCGACAAGGACCGGGGTCACTCGGCAGGGACTAGTGGCGACGCCAATCCGAGACAACAACCCGAGATCAGATCATGATTTGGTAATCGCTGTCCTCCCCTTCATTTTCAGCGTTCAGGTTGGCAAGTCCGGACGAGCGGCAACCATGCTACCACGATCCGCAGTCAATGGCACATGTTTTTCACCCTTGCAAAAAACTTATCAATATACGTATTGGGGTGAAACTACCAATCAGGAACTAGTTGCAGTAGAACCAAATCGAACGGGTTGGTTGAACTCGACCAACGTTAGAGTTGCAGTAGTCGGCCCGTGACACCGGAGCGGGCCTGGACTGGCAGTATATGTAAGTCGCGTGACCTGGCGTATGCATTGTGACAACCAAACAATTCCGGCGTTCATCCACCTCCTCCCAGCCTCCGAGGAGTACTTATCATGACAAGCCTGCATCACTGACTTCCTCTGCACGAGATACAGATACGTGGAACTAAACCCCAGCCATCGAGCCAGTCAGTGCAAGGCATGGAAAAAAGGAAGGGAAGAAAACATTGTGACAATGTTTCGAGACTCTCAATGGTGATGCCCAACTGATGCTTGTCGTTGCAGATCTTGAAGCACACGCCACCGGGGTATTGAAAGATCTGGGCACCAGAGGATCCCCTTAAAATATACCCAATGGCACCTGATCGTCGGTTCGGTCCGTGCGGTCCGTCGACATCTGAGATCTGAAAAGCACCCAGGGAGCCTGAGAGTCTCGCGCACTCTTTCCAACGCTCCCCACTCATGTCCACCCATCTTATCAAACTGAACAACGGGCAGTCTATCCCGGCCATCGGTCTTGGTGAGTCAAGAATGCAATGGTCATGGAACTGTAGGCTAAATGCAGTGAAAAAATCGTAGGGACCTGGCAATCCAAACCCAACGAAGTTGCGCGCGCTGTCGAAACGGCACTCAGAGCCGGATATCGACACCTTGATTGTGCTTGGTGAGTTACGTATGGTCCTCGGCATCCGTCATATAATTAATGGATCTCGATGGTACAGGGCGTATGGAAACGAGAAGGAAGTCGGTGAAGGTTTGAAAGCCTCCGGCGTTCCCAGAGAAGAAGTCTACGTATGTAATATACCCAACTCGTTTACGCAACTTTTTGCTCTTTGCAAACGTTGACGATAGCCCCGCAGATTACCAGTAAACTGTGGTGCACATACCACACACGAGTGGAAGAATGCCTCGATAAGACACTGGCTAATCTCGGAACGGATTATCTTGATCGTGCGTTCGGTCCCTTTTTATACTGCAATATGTGACCTCCTCTAGTGTACCTCATCCACTGGCCAGTTGCACTCAATCCGAATGGGAACCACCCAGTCTTCCCGACGCGTCCCAACGGGGACCGCGACGTCGATGAGTCAAGAGATCTGAAAGAAACCTGGAAGGACATGGAAGCCATGGTCAAGAAAGGTGAGATACAGAGTCCGGCTGTGCATTAGCATGTACAATCTCGGCCAAACAACGTCACAGGCAAAGTAAGGTCCATTGGTGCATCAAACTTCTCGCAGGTGATGCTTGAGAAAATTCTTCCAACCGCGGAGATCATCCCGGCTGTTGATCAGGTTTGTTGTTCATGTCTCCCGTGCCAGAAAACTCAGTTGTGTTGTTAGCTGGAGCTTCACTTGTATAACCCTCAACTCAAGCTTTTGGAATACTTGAAATCCAAGACAATTGTTCCTCAGGCATACTCGCCTCTCGGCTCAACAAATTCCCCTTTGTTTACCGATGAAGTGGCTACGGAGATTGCGCGCAGGTATGGATTGCAGACGGCTGATGTTCTGTTAGGTTATCTCCGTGAGTTTTATTTAGTCGTTCTCATGCTTGTCATGATGACAAATGCGATTTTACAGTTGCGAAAGACACTGTGGTGCTCCCGAAGTCGGTCACCCCAGCACGCATCGAAGCAAACATGATAGGCGCTCTTGTTGCATACGATAAATTAACCGCCCATGACGTGGCAAAACTCGATGCTGTAGCGGCCAGTGGAAAGCAAAAGCGACTCATCATGCCTCCCTGGGGTAAGTGATACTTTCTTGATAAAACACCAGCCAGGCTCAAAATACTCCAGGCGTTGACCTCGGTTTCGATAACTGGCCAATGCCGAACCCCAACAAGTGAAACGGTGACCAACCTCAGCTCTGAACCGTCTTCTGTC
Source organism: Xanthoconium purpureum (assembly GCA_038090075.1). Taxonomy (NCBI): domain Eukaryota; kingdom Fungi; phylum Basidiomycota; class Agaricomycetes; order Boletales; family Boletaceae; genus Xanthoconium; species Xanthoconium purpureum. Next base: position 15,491 of record JBBPMA010000138.1, read on the forward strand.
TCTGAGAGTCACTGTGGTAATGAACTACAATCAAGATATGTTTACAATGAATGTACCGTCCGCGGCAATCGATACAGTATTGGATTCAACATGTCACCCTAAGATCGGTTTCATATCTTCGTGTGCTTCACGTACAGCCTACATCGATACGAGTGGCGGCGCCACTGACCATGTGCTCCAAGACCAGTTCAACAGCAATGCTGGCGACCATTGAGGATGGACATGACCCCAGGGGGCCCTGCTGGAGCCATAAGTCTGGGCCACATTGGTTGCATTCGGTTATGTAGCACAGGGCCGCATTCACCTGTTTGAGAAGTTCCGTCCAATGCCTTTTTGGTCCTGCAGTATCATAAACACTTAGCCAGGGCCCACTACATCGCGATTATAGTGATACGACCCGTGGTATGGTTATACGCAACCACTTTATCTGCTCTATATTCAAGGAAACATTCCTAACCGTTCTGAGTCGGGATTGCTTGCTAGATGCAGGCTCTTGCTGGCAGCAATAAGGCGGGTCGTGACAAGCACAGCCAAGAGCACAGCATGTAATTCTCTAAAACCCCAACCCCCATCGATTTTGCTTGCCGCTTCAGATCTCAAACGACCCTTCGAGCAATAGATCGTTTCTATCGAAACTCCACGGATTTGGTCCGATTTTTTTGGAAACCCATTCGGAGCTTTGAATACACGAATTCATGTGAAGCCCGAAATTCTACCCACTCGCTCAGCGTCGCGACATATACCCTTGGTTGTCCACTACGTTGCGTGCGAACATACCAGACTGTCGCACAGTTGAACGTTCTGTGCCGAGCGGAATTCGAATCCTGCAACAGATGGCGTGTGACATTCTACCGTCATATCGCGTGTGTAATTCGTCCAAAAAGTCTTCAGCAACGTTACCAACGTAATGTTTAATAGGTCTTCCGGATGCCGTGTCCCAGCAACAAACATTTGGTCATTCACACGGACGACGGCTTCCGACTGGTAAGCATCCCACCAGGAGGAGATAATGGTCAACGATGTGGTTGTGATTCATATGTTGCCACGTTAGCCCGACTTACCGGTCAATATTCAAGGAACCGTCGATGAGTCCTGCTCACAAACCCCGCTAAACCTCACTGAAGCGACATTGGGGACCCACGGTATTTTTCAGGCCCGGGATACATAGGACTTACCGAATCGAGGTAGGCCACCTGACACGACGCCCACAAGTGTCATGATCCCCAGCGCTCATCAAGATCCTGGGCCTGCCTTCCTCGGCCATGTTGCCAGTGAGAACGACTCACGAAAATGGCAACTACACGCCTTGATTACACGCAGCAACACGTCGTCAACGCTTCCAAAAAGGGTCGCCCAAACTGCCTCAGGTAAACCGTTCCGTCGCAATGTGAAGGTCCGCATCCCGATGGGGGCCAGATCTGTACTTGCGTTATGCGCTCCAGGGGCCTAGTTCCATCCTGACCGGGTATAAAACACATTGAATGAGTCCTCCGTTTGCCATCCGATCCCTTTTGTTCATCCGCATCTCCTGCATCTCCTGCATCTCCTGCATCTCTTGCATCTCTTGCATCTCCGACACACACCTCACCATGCCCGCTTTGAATCGTTCAGGAAACGACCTTGACGAAGTCTCCGACGCCATCGACCATGGTGGGTCGAGACTGCCAACAACAGTATCTTTCGTCACTAACCTCCAGCCCGTGTCGACTTCAGTTAACGTCCTCAAAGGCAAAGTTTGGGATGAAGAGTCCCAGTTTGTCGCAACAAAGGACAAAGACTCGTTCAGACAGTATGACACTGCTTGCGACCGTGTCAAGGCCTTTTATAAAGAGCAGCATGGTGGGTATCATATCCCATGAGGTTATCATGATCTCAATATCGGTGCAGAGAAACAAACAGTTGCATTCAACATCAAGGCCCGTGTTGATTTCAAGAGCCGAAAGCGTGCCCGGATGGGTGTCTGGCAGGCTATAGAGATGCTGAATACCCTTGTGGATGACTCTGATCCCGATGTAAGTGCATCATCGAAGGCTTGGTGGTTCACACTCATGTGTATTGCAGACCGATTTGTCTCAAATCGATCATCTTCTCCAAACAGCAGAAGCAATCCGACGGGATGGCAAACCCGAATGGATGCAGGTCACTGGCCTTATCCACGACCTCGGCAAGCTCCTGTACTTCTTCGACAGCGAGGGTCAATGGGATGTTGTTGGGGTAACTTGGCTCGCTTAAGTCACTCAGCAAGTACTGAGCTTGTCTTCTCAGGACACATTCGTAGTTGGATGTGCTTTCTCAGACAAGAACATCTACCCAGAGACGTTCGCAGGGAATCCTGACACCTACGACGCGATCTATTCCACCAAATACGGCATCTACGAGCCTCACTGTGGGCTCGACAACGTAATGATATCATGGGGACATGACGAGGTAAGTCGCCAATCGTTAGGCGACAGAACACTATCTGACGGCGTCCTCGCACCCTTAAGTACCTGTATAACGTGGTTAAAGATCAATGCACTCTCCCCGCGGAAGCCTTAGCGATGATCCGATACCACAGCTTCTACCCGTATGTCGCCTAAACAACTGTTTCCCATGCCGTTTATCTGACCAGCATGTTGACAGATGGCATAGAGAAGATGCCTATATGCATCTCACAAATGCCAAAGATGTGAAAGCACTTGAAGCCGTGCGCGCATTCAACCCGTATGATCTCTACTCCAAGTGTGACGAACCCATTAACGCCGAAGAGTTGCGGTCATACTACGAGAACCTGATAGCCAAGTTCTTCCCTCCCGAACTGGATTGGTAGACTTTCTCTTTTTTTGATATGCACCTTGATGACATAGAAGTTTCGTTCGCTGATCAGAGTATCTCAATGTAGTTTAACATTCGTGCCCCTTCGATACCCATTAATGCCCTTCTCTTGCGCTTTGCACATAACTTATCACTCATCCGGTTTATAGATATCCATACACTTGATAGATTCATTTATCCGTAGACCCACACTAAATGGAAAGGCCTTGCATTATTTTCTTTCTTGCACTACAGAATGGAGTGATAAGATAAAATCATGCCCAAGATACTGGCTCCACAAACGTTCCCAATGAAACTCCACAACTTTTGACTTGCGACAGGCCCGCACCTACACTCGTTTCTTTCCCAGTCCTTGACCCAAACCACAGCCAAGCTAGGCATAACTTGTCGAGTGACATGCAGGAACAACCGTTCTACTTTGACAAGAAATTTGTCGTGTTGAGCGACTGGTACGATCTTCGGCCCTCACCCTCGTTCACCAAGGCAACTTGAAAATTTCAGGGATGGCACAATCACCACATGCGACTCCAACGATTGTACGTCCTCGCCTCAGATGACGGACTGTGCGCTGAGAACAAAAATGACCCTTTGCAGACCTCACGGACAATTATGGGATGGGAGCGGCCCAGCGGATCGCGCTCAACATGGAGATTCTCGAGTTTGATAAGAGCGGAAAGACGAGGGGCAAATCGTTCAAGTATGTGTCTCACTGGCCTTCCTCCGATTCTCTTCCATCGCAACGGTCATGAGCGTGGTGCACGGCGACTACTGTTGAGTACCCACCAGGGAGGAACGAGTACGCTGATCCGCGGATTCGAGCCGTAGTCGCCAACGCATGAGATGGATTCGCTGTTCTCACACCCACTGTCATTTCTTGCATCACGGTCGTGGTAAACTTTTGATTCTAGGGATGCATTCGAGCTGATGTTGGGGAGCGTGTCCGACAATGGTCATTCGCTAGAAGAGTGCAAGACGTATCTCACGACGCCTGGCGGTGGGTATACTTTGACGTGTCGGGTCTACCTTATCATGTGCTTCGAAACTCTACATCTAATTAATTTATATCGGTTTCACACAGTGGCTAATGGATGCCGTCCTGTGGAGTTTACGGATGGGTTTATCGGGTTCAAGAAGTTTTGCGATGAGAGCGATATTCCGTTTACCATTGTATCGAGGTGTGTCTTCATCCTCATCATTTTCCCTCGTCGCCTTCCCACACCGGATATGTCGGCGCCGCGGGGATGAAAGCTGAACGTTCTGATCCGGTCAACGTTTTTAATAGTGGTATGGATGAACTCATCCGTGCGGTCCTGACGGAGCTTGCCAAGGGCTCCGACAAGGACGTCGTCAAAGATATCTCCATCATTTCAAATGGCGTCCGTCGCGACGAGACAGGCAAATGGTTCGTCACATGGCGCCATCCCGACAGGTACGGTCCTTTTCCCCCCATCTGCCCTCCCTGCGCGCATTAGGCACGCGATACCTTGTTTGGTCCGATGAAATGAGTCTGTGCTGATGCCACCCCCTGATAGTGCATATGGTCACGATAAATCGCGCGCGATCCTGCCCTATCGGGAGTACAGACAAGCACACAATGGTCAAGGCCCGACCGTGTTCTTCTTCGGCGATGGTGTCTCAGGTACGTCACCCTATCCATCCCCTTCCGTGCTGTTCTCAACCACACCCATGCGCCCTACGTCATTCACGGCCTCCTCTCCCCGTTTGCCTTGGCCTCCTCTTTCAGACTTGTCCGCAGCCCAGCACGCAGACGTCCTCTTTGTCAAAGTGACCGGAATAGACGAAAAAGACAATCTCAAGAGACACTGCGACAAGGCCGGGATTCCGTACATTCCGTTCCTCGATTTCCATGTCGCCAAGCAGATCGTTGGGCAGATCGTCGTCGGGGAGAAGACCAAAGATGACTTCTTGATTAAGCCTGTCGGAGGCGCCGACTAGGTCGAGGCGTGTCGGGTCGGATCTCTGGTGAGTGATGGGCTCGTTGTCGAGGGTGGTGAGACGTTGCCCTGACCGTGTGCGTGTCTTCAAGGCATGTCAGTTGTGGCGGACAGGATCAAACAGGATTACCCCCATCAACTTGTAGATCCATTTAGAATAGAGCGTCAACGAACATCTGAATCACACGCATTGTGTCGTACATACCAAGACCCTGTCCACGGTACTGAGAAAAGAAATGAATTAACAACTTGTCATCATTTACCATCAAGACAGTACGGACATAGATCGATATAAGCTAAAGAGGGCGCATGTAGGGGGTATTCCCAACCACAATATACTACACGTCAACGATCGTCGTCGTCGTTTCTCAAAAAAAGAAGAGAACGAACAAAAGGGCAATAAAACGAAAATAGTCTCCGACTTTCAACGACTTTTGCGCTGCCGCCCTCCACCGCCCGCTGCCACGACAGCCTGCGCCTGCGCCGGTGCTTGCGGCATCCGTCGTCCTCTCGCCAGTGCCAAAGGTATCGCTGGCTGCGGGATCGCAGCCTCACGCGGGTGTGCTGGCAGGTCCATTCCTTGTCGAGGTGGAGCAGCATAACCTCGAGCGTCGAACGGATGCGGCATGCCCGCTCCAAACCTGAATTGGTTCACGCCGACACCCATACCGTTGGGTATAACCATCCCAGCACCCATGGGCATGCCAACGCCCACGCCCACGCCTGCACCACCACCCATGCCCATAATCACACGCGCAGCATGATGTGGCGCAGCCCCAGGACACGGTGGTGCCTTTGCCACCGGGATGTCTACCCTGAGACTTGACTCGTCCACATCTGGTCGAGACTTGCGAAGCTCGGCGAGTGCGCGTTTCGCAGCTTCGGATACCTTAAAGAATGCGGACGTGAGCGATGTGATGGAGCGAAGAGGTAAACCCGTCAGCGCGACTTACCTCTTCTGCGTGTCGTTGCTCGACTGGATCCCAAAGATTACATTTTCCCTTGTCTACCTTGCCACTGTAAGGAGGAGGCTAACCATGATTCATCAGTCAAATCATAACCACTGGTAGGGGGGCGCGGGGCCGTAGCCCTGCAAAAAAAGTAAGGTCACCTACGTTCGAAAAATGATCATATCCAGTGATAACCTTGCGACATATATAACACGACACGGTATGGCAATTTGGACAAGTCATCTTGTTGCACTGTGGCATCGTGGAACGTGAGCCCAAGTATTGAACAGATTAGATATCCTGGTACTTACACCCATTTCCTTGATGAATGCTGGGAACCAACAGTCAGGAAGATATTATTACTCGAAGCGAAGAGGTAACGTACACTTTTGACATTTTGGACAATTGCGCATAAGTGCCTGGGCTGTTGGCAAGCATTAGGACAGAATAGGTCAAGAATGTACTTAGTGAGCTCACTCATGGCCTCCTCGATGACATGTTGTGCGTCCAGGTGTTTGTCCTCGTCCGCCTCTACACGCAGGGTAAGCTCCAGTTACATACCATAGAGGTCCCGGCTCACCCTTGCAGGACCTTGGAAGGTGATCCTACACAAAAGCAAATACCAGATCAGCCTCGACTACTCGTTATCGGGCACGCGAGTTGTTGAACAAAGGAAAACGTACTCACCGGCTTTTTGCACATTCTACAAGTGATGGCATTACAGGCCGCGTTTTCGCATCTGAAGAGTTTCTCCATTTCGTTCTCGATGACACACTTGTACTCGCAGAACGGACACTCTTCGAGATTCTCCAAGCCAGCTGCCTCGATTTCTTTTCGCTGCTTGACACGATAATACAGTTCGAGGAGTTTGGAAGAAAGGAATCGAGCGAGTTCGGATTCGGGGAATGGCAGCTTACAACCCGATTGGTCCATACAGACGATATTCGGATTATGCTCGCCGAGTAAGTTAGAAGCATAAGACGTCATGCAGGATTTGCAGAAAAGATGAGCTTCGGGACACTGGATCATCTGGTCCTGTTGAAACATCAACAGTAGTTCGCGGCAACAACAAAGCGGAACACAGACAAAGGAATACTCAGAAAAACAACATCCACACTCGATGCCTTCTCCATTGTCTTCGTATTCTTGCTTGTTAACAGCAGCAGCTAGGGCTGCATCTCTTTCAGTGGCCAGCTCGGCGACTTTGAGTAACACCCATTCTCGCTCCTTGTCGAGTTCTGGGTCTTGCTTCCCTTTCCCTTTACCGACAACGGAGTTAGTGACCTTTAACTTGAAAGGAAGAGGCTCTTTCTTGAGCTCTTCTGCGAGCAACAGATAAGTCGGCGCGTAAAACCGATTGTCGAACAATCGAGAGCGTATATGTGGTTTAGGGATCCGCGGAAAGTCTGTCATGAGTTGTTCCTAAAAGAATGCGGCAAGGGTAAGCAACCGCTGTGTCGCAATTCCGCAAAGTTGCTAACCAGGGAGCACTCGAAATAGTGTGGACCGCAATCGTACACCCGATCTTTGCTGGTATAGTCCACCTTTAGCCTAGGGGTGCCTCTGGTGTTGGGATCACTATCTAGCTCATCCCGCTTATGTTTGCCCTTTTTGTCCGCTTTTGGATAGGATGGGTTTTCGAAAAGAGCGTGTAGTACAAACTCGACGACGTTTCCTGGCTGAGATTGCATGAACTGTTCGATGAGTTCCAGGGCGTGGGCAGGCTGAACATCGGGAACGATCTCTAGCACACGAACGAAATATTCGTCAATGGGATCGACGGGTACGGGCGCTGGAGGGGCTGGCTCAGGGGGAACGGGCTGTGGATGGACCGGCGCTGCGTCGGGGAGAGCCTGAGCGACAGGGACCGGCGGTGGATGAATCACGTGCTGCTCGTCGTCACTTCCTGGTAAGAACAGTGGCACGTCGTCGCGACGCGCCGTATGCTGTGAAGGTCCGGGTGCCAGCAAGGCGTCTGCGAGTATCTGAGAGTTAGGTTTCCCAAACGCGAGCGCCACATTCGACGACGTGGAGGGTATTGGCTGTGATGGTCCTGGTAATGGGTGAAGCATCTCACTGGGAGAGCGATGTACCGGGAGGTCGTCGTCCGAGTCACTGAGCTCGATAACTTCGACAGCGGAGGGCTCGCGGTCCAACCGGGTTCGTTTTTTCGATGGTCCGGGCTGGCGACTGGCACTACGAGTGCGCCTGGCTATGGGTGAGCTCGATGGCTCTGGGGAAGACGGGATGTCGATCACTTGCATTGACCTGCCCAAAGGAAAGGAGGCTTGTATTGGTTTTTTATTTTCGTATCTATTACGTAATTACCGACACACACACGCAGCCTTCCTTGTCGCTCCCAACCAACTCCACCACGAGTCATGTCCTACTCCCGCTCGCACTATGACCCCCGCAGAGTTTGTTTGAATCCTTTTCCAGAGCTCAACCTTGGAAAGTACAGGCGAACAATTGGCATATACCTCGCAGGGGCCCTCGTATGTTCAACTTCACTCCAACGTCTTATGGCTCACCAAATTTCGGTAGTTTGCACTCGCCAATTGGACGTTCCTCGATGCCGCCATCCTCTCTGCACACGCTCATTCACCCCACGGCGAACCCCAAATTCCTCCACCAGTCCATGTCGAATTCGTAGACTGGGTTCCGGGGATTTGCTCCCTCTTTGGCATGCTCATCGTCAACGTTATCGACAAGGATAGAATCAGGGGTGATGATTATGGCTCTCCAGATGCCGTCTGGAGAGCAAGGCTGTTTTTGTTTGTCGGCTTTGCGCTCATGGCTGGTGGGTTGGCGGGCAGTGTGGTGAGTCGATTTGTCTTGCAAGATGCCGTTCCAAAACTGACCCGTCTTCGCTGTTCCGCCAGTCTCTTCTTGTCCTCAAATATGTCCTCCACGACTATCCCGAGCAATTCACCTACTATGGTTATGCCAACGTATCTCAAAACGTCGCCCTCATGCTTTCTGCTGTCGTTCTGTGGATCGCACAGAGCGCACAGGGTGAATATGATTACAATTTGACGTTGTAGGTTCCTGTGGCGTTATCTTGCAATCCAGGGCAGACATAAGCAGATGTACCGGACCCTGCTATAAACTCATTTTCTACTTGTATCACAGTGATGGCCCACGTATATGTCACAGCGTTTACTTACATTGTCCCCACGCTTGCGGGTAAGGTAACTTTGCTGCCGTAGTCCACCGACCCTAGTTCTCATATTGGGAAGTGTTATCTCGTCATGACGTTGTTTTGTGACTGTTAAGTATGAGTCTGTTGATCAGTTTTGATCGCATCTAACACGCAGACTGAGATACCCTGGAAAGGAGTGACTATTTATGCTTTCCTTCCTCCTTTTCGTTGCGTCTACAGGTGAGTCGGGAGGTTAGGCTGGACTGCGTGCCACGCGGCCGCAGTGGACTTATCTCGCAACCCGGGCCGCATACCTACTCTAACTAATCCGTCTTGCCGCAATATAGATGTCCCGAGTTCTGCCTTATGAACATCGCTGTCGAATTCCAAGCCCCTTTCACATCTAGCAGATACCGGACCTCTATCCGGAAGGTCCTGCTGAAATGGCTTTCAATCCGTTTGACGATGGAGTCTACTACTAGTATGATAAACTTCTGCAAAAGCGTAGTTCTGATCTACCACAGGGCCATGGCGACGCCCGCCGCCCGGTGCCTACATGATGCTGCGGACAGGCTTTCAGGAAATACTCTGCCAGTGTGGCACACTCTGGAAAACTAGATCTACTCGAAGACCAAATTTACACGTACGGTACCTGTCTTTTATCCTTCCGACCAATGTATTATCTTGCTGACAAGCCATACAGGCAGCACTGAAGAATGTGCCCATTGTCTTGTGATGCGCAGTCCTGCATCATTTGTTGGTGCAGGTGCGAACAAGGACACGAAGTGGGTGTGGACTGACCTAACTCTGCTTTGCTCCGCTACACGATCTGATCCGAACAGTTCGACCACCTGTGTTCCCCGGCGCCTGTAGGCATGACGTGGGTACAGGCTACAGGGTACAGCTTGCACACGTTTCACGAGGACGCTTCAAGTTGCTTCCGACTCGGAATCGGACCGAATCGGGTGGGAGTTGATGGTGATGCAGCTAACTACAAATTTGCATGAGACTCCTGACAGCGTGAATACGCATGCTTAGGACCGCTTTAAAGCCAGCGGCCGTTTTTTACCACCTACACCAAAGAGTTGATTGACCTCAGCCGGGCTACGGCGTTGGTCCCGCGTGTGAGTGGACGCTTCCAACGTCGACCCGTGTTCATGATCGTTACCCGTCGTTAGATTTTATTTGGTACGGCGACCGGGCCTAAGGAAGATATGAAAGCGAGCCCTTGAATATACTTGCCCTTGTGCGTTGGATTTCTTTTTCTGGAAATGCCACTGGTAACCGCTGGACCATAGGCGCAGCGGAACAAGAATGCGAACTGCGTGATGGCGGACCGGTGTCAGCCCAAAGTTCTCAACTAGGGTCCACGATTCGACAGGGTGCTGCTTCAAGGTGCGTAGACCACAACCCAAATACATCACACTATGCCAAGGGTGTGTACCATACCAGACGGTACTTTGGAAACTGGAATGCGGGAAAGTCTCCAGAGCGTAAGATTTCGACACCGTCTCCAAATAAACGGTCTGAAAAGGTGAAGAGGCCACGCAGTACAGGGCGACCTCCCTTGCGCAATCCCAAAAGGATGGTGCCATGTCCATCGGCATTGGCCAAACAGGTTAAGTCTCTCCAGAAGGACGAAACGTTGTTATTTCACTCCCAGAAAGAAACAAGTGTATTCAATGCCTCGAGTGATGCGCAACCTCGAAAGATGAAATCTTGCACTAGTGCAAATGCGTGACGCCAAGCACGTAGGCGACGTTATTCAACCCCGATGACGAACGTCACCGTATCTCAGCATGAATCCCGGAAAGCCCACTGCGTCGCCTGTCGTAGAAAACGTGCGTTAGCAAATTCTTATATATTCAGCTAAGACAACCTTGCCATTCTAGAAGACGCTGGGCGATGCGATCCTGGCTACTGTCTTCGCCAACGTGGCGTTTGATGCGATTTATAACACTTGCCAAGAACTCAGCTGCGGTCAGTGATGCATACATAGTTCTGATGGCCCTTCTTCTACTGGCCAAGGAAGTTGAGGTAACATACGGCATGTTTCCGCAGCAGTGAACCTATGGTGGCGATAGCGGTGCCACAAACAAGTTGGCAAGCCGTACCTACGATAGGCATCCTTCAGCGACGTCCATGATGGACGTGACTTCCACAATCCCAAAGGAATTGGGTCATGTTCATCGGCATCGGCTAAACAGGTTCAAGTCCCTCCGGATGCAAATGAAGTATTGTTTCACTGGCCAGAAAATAGTATTGACAAATATATTCCACAGAGACGCAAGATGCGCGATTACAAAAGAAGGAATTTTGCACCAGTACAACCATGTGGGTGACGACAACGATCCCAACACGAACCCCACCGAATCTTGACATGAATCCCGGAAAACACACCTCCATCACCGGTCGTAGAAAAACGTGCGTTAGCGAATCACTTGGCGCACAGCCAAGACTGCCTTGCGATTCCGGAAGACAGTGGGCGATGCAGTCTTGGCCATTGTCCTCGTTAACGTGGCACTTGATGCGATTTATAACCCACTTGCCAAGAGGGCTGCGGTCGGCGAAGCATACAAAGTTCTTCTACTAGCCAAGACAGTTGAGGTAACAAACGACTCATTTCCGCAGCGGTGGACTTGTGGTGGCGATAGCGGTGTCACAAACAAGTTGACGAGCTATACTTACAGTAGGCGTCCTCCAGCGGTGTCCATGCCTAACCGATGGCAATGATTTCGGATGACGTTCAACTCTTGCGCGCAGCAAGGCGATAATCGTGGGAAGCAACTTGAATATGCTACACGGAGGCTTGGCACACCTTGGACAATGAGCCTGAGATCGCGGCTGATTTCAAAGCATTCTCAGAATTGTTGGATCACCTCGACAAAGAGCCAGGATCACATTGAATTGCCGGGTTCAACCCGCTTGACAGTGATTCTAGTAATCTGATATCTTTCCGCTCTCCGTATGACGTCTAGTGGTGTACAGCTGTTCAGATGATTTACCGGCCTATCGGTGTTAAGATGGTCAAGCGCCACGCCGCGAGTCTACTGGGATGGGACAAGGGCAGCTTGGTTCGTTATGGCGACGACAACTTCATCAAGGTTGGGACATACACCTGCTCGAATCTTACCCCCAATCCCTATAGAGTCCAGTGAAACAGCCGCTTCGAATTCAAGCATGAGGTCTGGTTAGCTTCGGATATTGGCTAGTCTATTCGGGAAGTAGGTCCGTAGTGATAGGATCAAGGACAGCCATCCTCTTGTTCGCGTCGTGGGGTTCTAAGACCATAACGTGGAGAAATCATTTGATGGTGGCTGTCTTGGGCGGCGCTAGCAATCTAAACCTGATCAAGTCCGTTTCCTTACTCGTTCCCGAACGAGATGACTCGTGGCAAACGTTCCAGAGCATAAACCTGTGGTACCACACTAGTAAGGATGCGGCATCGCCGGGTTCAAGTTCAAACTTACGTCCATGTACGTGTCATGCGAATGCTGCGCCAAATGGTGATAAGTTCAAGCTCCAACACACCTTCCAAATGAGTCGTCCAA
>JBBPMA010000138.1:28002-44640 GCA_038090075.1 Xanthoconium purpureum
AAGTTGTGATCCTCCCTCGCGCCACCCGGCGCACTCCATCATGGTGGAACCAGTTCCACGTCTTGATCTTCAGGGACTCAGTAGATTCGGCTCGACAACTTCCAGTTTTGCTGCGTTCTTTGATACCGTCAAGGGCATCAGCGAGGATTTACACAAAGTGGGTCCCGGACTCGATCCGCTGTCACTGGGCTGGGTAAGCCCACAGCCTCCATCCATCAACTTCCACATGGAACCATCACAGAATCGTTTCCATCAAGACGCCGCGGTCGAACCCCAATTATGCACACCAAGAGGAACACGACGGGAAAGTCTGGCGCGTTCCAGTCCCAAGCACTTTCGACAAGTCGCAAACGTGCGTCGTGATCCATCTTATTCCTCGGCCTCATGGATAGCTATAATTGAAATCGTCCGCACTTTCGCCTACTACCCCAGACTGGTAGGGTCAGTGTTCCAGCCCGCGGGGCTCCATACTGCTCTCTTCGAACTCGACATCCCCACATTCATGTATATGTCGCCGTACTTCCCCATGTAAAGATAGAAACACAGGGGCAGGAACTGGGGTTTGGTTTGACAACAGGGCTTCGTGGTCAGTTCAAGCACTACGGGATGTGGCTTTGGGGACCATCGTTTGAGGTCGCGCGCACCACGGAAAGCGTGCCCAGGTCGGACTCATAAGGCAGGAATGGGGTTGTGATCACTTGTGGATGGGATTAAGGGAGTGAACATCCAGGGATGGAGAGCGCTGCCCCAAAATGATGGAAGATAATCTCTTTGCTTTGTTATCATATGTGAGACCCTCCCCTGGAAAAAGGGCGGTCGTAGAGGTGTTAACGCGTGTTGAAACATCGATAAGGATAAGGGTGAGTAGCTTCTCGGACTCGGAAACAAAAAGATACCGGTGCTGCGGAGTTGTAAGACTTGTGCCTGCCCTGCGGCCGGTACAGAGTCCGTCTACCCTGATCGCGGGTTTTGTTAATCCTCGCGGCGCGGGAGATGTAGGGTGCTCCAGTTACGCTGTTGGTCAGTGGACGTGCCATGCGATGTCATCGCGTCGTCCGATGGGCTGCGCTGATGATATCATCCCGAACATGTAAGACGGGTGAAACCTACTGCGAGGCGGGTTCAAGCAGAGAGGAACATCTTACCAGAATCTCGAACCAACAGCAGTGTTGTCACGGCTCACGGCACAAAATGTAGCCTGTCTGCTCGCCTCCGACTTGCGTATCACCAATCTGCCACCTGCGAATGACCAATCTGCACGAGCCGTGACATGTGACATCGGCATTGAGAAGTGTGGGCTCACGAATTATTCATTCTGGTTTCATCAACTGTCGACGTTGCTGACAATTTAGATCTTGTGGCCACCCTCGTTCAATTCCTGGGGTGTAACGACGATGAAGTTGGATCCAACCCGGCGAATCCTCGCTCAACCGATTCTCAAATCCCGTGGCGCCGGGCCGCCCCGACGACCAATCGCAATTTCACCCACAAATTTCCCCCGTAGTCAGGGTTCTCAGCCTGCCACTGGGAAACCGCTCTGGTCTAAACCACATGCGCCCGCATTACTCATGAATTACCCGCACAGGGTTCTCATCTGCCATGAATTGCCTTGGTCGCGCACAGGAATCTAAAGATAAGAACCCTCCATACATACATACGCCATTGGTTGGCTCTTCTCGTCACCCTGATGTCATTACCGTAACATTCTGATCGAAACCAAACTTTGCTTCGCCTCAGCGCAGCGGAGAGAAGAGAAGACCGCCGAGTACGTTATTTGGGTCTCCAGCGCGGGTGCCTCAACTTTGTGTGGGGTTCGGCCGATGGCTGTGGGACCCGGATTATCTCATCGTCAAGGGAACCAATCAGTAACGACTTCGGTTACTTGGAAACAAGCAGATGAACCAGGACAACGATCCATATCTGAGTACACAAGGGATATCTCGTCCAGCGCAACTTGGTTACAGCCATCAAGTCACGCGATGTACGCCGCGCAAATCACGGTTGACCACCGCAGGAAACCAGGTAACGGCTATATGAGGGAATATGTCTCTTCCAACACTTGAGTTGTCGCTGACAGGGTCGGGCAGTGTACATGGTGTATGTAGCATTCAAAGGGGTTAATTATAGATTCTCAACTTGCGCGACCGTACAAAATTGAATCATTGACATGAATCAGGATGCCACGTAGGTAAAGCGAGCTGTCCCGTAGTACTGACAGGGATGCCCGCGCGTAAGTCGATCGAAGGAGCTGGCAACCACATGCACGTACGGGTTTCGGCTCGAGATTTGATGAATTGGATGGTGTTCGCGCCTTTGTGACGTGTAGCATATATTCCTGAAAACAAATAGAAGAGTCGATGATGGATTCCCTGACACCATGCTACTGAGCTTCGCGACGATCTGGTTTATTTAATGGGCAGCTAGTCGTCTCACTCATCGCTACGGGCACTGGACCCATCGACGTACAGCGAAAATAACTCGGGGTGAAATCGGACAACGGACCGGACGGCATCGGCTGTGGTTTGTCCAACGTGCTCGTTCATCATGCGGTCCTTCGGAGAGCTCAAGTCCTTTGCATCAGACAAGCTGACGATCCATAGACCCCTTGTCACGACGCTGTGGACCATCAGAATGGTGGGCGAACCTACAGGTCTAGGGGAAACGGCGTTCGCCGAGGGAACAACGGATGAAATTCACAGTTCATCGAGTGCGGAAATGAGCCCAAGGGTTGTCCATGCGGCAAGCACACCAGACAAGACACATTGAGTGGTGGGATTCGGATCCATGAACCAGGTCTCTATCGATGATGCATGGGTCGCAGAATGTCATGCCGGCTGTCGAGATAATGCATATGTCTCAGGGAATGGAGTAAATTTGTATAGATACTGCCGATGTTGCGGAATAGCTGCATGACTGGGCGGTGTTAGAGCGCCGAACCAACGAACAATTGGCGGAATGGACTCGGGCAAGGCAGGGAACGTGCGGAACAAGGCTGGGTGTGGGTTTCGGCAGATTGTGCCGGGGTTTCCAAGGTTCCGTTCGGATTCCGACTGATGCGATAAGGGAGTCGTGGCAGAGTGTTTGTCTTTATTTGTCTTGTTTGATATCTCGATTTTCGGGTCCCAAATATAAAGTCCGTCTGCGACGCAACTCACACTCTCCCACTCCTTCGTCTACATTCTCTCTCTCGACCCCCGTCAAAAGAGCCCCACTTCTATAGGGTCTGTCTATAGGGTTTTTCCCCCTCCCCTGCGCGTTTCTCTCTATTCGCAACTATGCCGGAGCCAAACGTGGAAAAGGAGCCCGGTCCGCAAGGCGAAGAGTCGCCCATCACCGATGCTGCGCCTGATACAAAGCGCAAAAGAGAGTACAAGGAATTCGGTCATGACGAGGAGAAACCGACTCGTTCGTATTTTTTACTTTCGTTCATGCTCAGATTTTAACCCCAGCATAGATGCGAATGTTGACATGTCTTTGGTTTGTTATATTTCAAATCAGTCTTGTTGCATTCCTAACGATCCCAAAGATTGAGCTCAAAGCCGAAGACCTGTACGATAAAGAAAAGGTCGACCTTGAAACAATCGTCATCGACGACGTCTTCAAACTTCTCCAGTGCGACGACAATGGTCTATCCGTGGAAGAGGCTCGCCGTCGTATTGAGCTGTTCGGTCCAAACAAGCTCGAGCAGGAGGAGCAGAATGCGTTCCTTCAGGTAACTACACCGCATATACTCTCCTACACGCGCTAAAATTGTATTTGCTCAGTTCTTGAGTTTCATGTGGAACCCTTTGTCCTGGGTCATGGAGGGTGCTGCCCTCGTGGCCATCGTGCTCTCCAACGGTGAACATCAACCTCCGGACTGGGAAGACTTCCTTGGTATCATCCTCCTTCTGTTTATCAATTCAACGATCGGTTTCTACGAGGAACGCAACGCTGGCAATGCGGTTAAGGCCCTCATGGACTCCCTTGCACCCAAAGCCAAGGTCAAGCGCAATGGTACCTGGTCTGAGATCGAATCCGCCGATCTTGTCCCTGGTGACATGATCTCGTTCAAAATTGGTGATATCGTTCCTGCAGACTGTCGTCTCACGGAGGCCGTCAATGTATCCATCGACCAAGCAGCTCTTACCGGTGAATCGCTTCCTCAGAGTAAGAAGCTTGGTGACCAATGTTTCTCGTTCGTCATTTTTATCTCCCGCTTCGACCATTCCGTGCTCACGCCACATGTAGTGGTTCGACATGTAAACAGGGTGAAGCCGAGGGTGTGGTCATCTCTACTGGCGCGAATACCTTCTTCGGTCGTGCCGCTTCTCTTGTGGGACAGGACGACGATACCACAGGTCACTTGCAGAAGATTCTTGCCCAGATCGGTTCTTTCTGTCTGGTCTCCATTGGCATATTCGTCATCGCTGAAATCCTCGTCCTCTACGCTGGGTTCAAGTACAACTACCGCCGTGGTCTCAACAACATCTTGGTTCTCTTGATCGGTGGAATTCCTATCGCCATGCCCACTGTCTTGTCCGTCACCCTCGCTGTTGGTGCCCAACAGCTCGCCAAGCATAAGGCTATCGTCACTCGTATCACTGCCATCGAAGAGTTGGCTGGTGTCACCATTCTCTGCTCTGACAAGACCGGTACTCTTACCACCAACAAACTCACCATTGATAGAGCTACCATCCGCACTTACGGTCCCTTCTCTGCCGACGACGTCATGCTTCTTGCTGCCTATGCCTCTCGTACCGAGAACCAGGACGCTATCGATGCTTCCGTCGTCTCTGCCCTTGGTGATACCTCTCGCGCCCGTGCAGGTATCAAACTTTTGGACTTCAAGCCGTTCAACCCTGTCGACAAGCGTACGGAAATCACCTATCTGGAGGAATCGTCCGGCAAGCTTAAGCGTGTCACCAAGGGTATGACAGGTATTGTCATTGACCTTTGCACACGCAACAAGACCGACGAAATCGAGAACAAGCTTGAGGCCGATGTAGAGGAGTTTGCTAGCCGTGGTCTTCGTGCTCTCGCTGTCGCTTATGAGGAGTTGGATGGTGACGATCCGGAGGCCGAAGGAAATGGTTTCGAGTTGATCGGTCTTCTTGCCATCTTTGATCCCCCTCGCGAGGATACCAAGCAGACCATAGATGATGCTATCGCCCTCGGTGTCAAAGTCAAGATGGTCACAGGTGATCAACTCGCTATCGCCAAGGAAACTGGTCGTCGCCTCGGTTTAGGTGATCACATGTACCCAGCAAAGGTCCTCAAGGACGGTCCCCCTCCTGGCGGCAGGCACATGAACCTCGACGAAATGATCTTGGATGCGGATGGCTTTGCTGGGGTCTTCCCGGAACACAAGTACGAGATTGTCAAGCGCCTCCAGGGCCTTGGTCACTTGTGCGCCATGACTGGTGATGGTGCCAATGACGCTCCAGCTCTTTCTCGTGCTAATGTTGGCATTGCTGTCGAGGGTGCAACTGATGCTGCTCGTGGCGCTGCTGATATCGTCTTGACTGAGCCCGGGTTGTCTACCATCGTGCATGCTATCCGGGGTTCGCGTATCATCTTTCAACGTATGCGCAACTATTCCATCTATGCCTGTGCTGTGACCATTCGTATTGTCGTCTGCTTTGCTATCTTGGCCTTCGCGTTTAAGTTCGACTTCCCTCCCTTCATGGTCCTGATCATTGCCCTCCTGAACGACGGTACCATTATGACGTTGTCTGTTGATCGTGTCTTGCCTTCGATGACACCGGATGCCTGGGACCTGGCCGAGATCTTCTCCTATGCTATCGCATATGGTTTGTACTTGACGGCCTCCACGTAAGTCAGTTGCCTCTTCCGTCCATCCTCTTTCTGACGATACCTTAGCATCGCATTGGTTACCATCATATTGCAGACGAGCTTCTTCTATGACAAATTCGGTGTCACGTTCAATGGATTGCCTTTCCCATCGAGTGCCAACGACCCCCAGCTTCACACCATTGTGTACTTGCAAGTCGCCATCATCTCGCAGGCGCTTATCTTCGTCACACGTTCTCACGGCTTCTTCTTCATGGAGCGTCCCTCCGTCGCCCTGATCGTTGCGTTCTGCATCGCTCAACTTGTGTCCTCGATTATTGCCGCCTATGCCGACTGGGGCTTTACTCAGATCAAGCCGATTTCAGGTGGTTGGATCGGTATTATTTGGGTCTGGGTACGTTCTGTTTTTGTATTTTTCACCGTTGCATGCTTAATGGGTCTCCAGAACATCGTCTGGTTCTCGCCGCTGGACTGGATCAAGTTTGCTATGAAGGCTACCGTCATCAAGAAGATGCGTGAGCGCCACGACCGCAAAGCTGCGGAGGCTGCAGCCAGGGCATCTGAGGGTGGTATTCCGATCACGCGTACCCAATCCCGCGCGGCCTCGATCCATGAATCCCTGTACTCGAACCGTGTCTCGTTCATTCGTCGTGCTGCCCGCAAGGTTGGATTTGGTCGTAAGATCACGATGAAACCAGAGGAGTTGCAACGTTTCAGTAGCATCCAGGCTCAGAGAACGGGCGCCACGTTGGCTCGTAACCCAAGTCGGACTGCTGCTTAGCAGGGTCTGGCTGGGGAGGGTGCGGTATCTTCCTTGCTCTTTGCAGCCTCATGAGAAATTAATTGAGCATCGAATATCCACTTGTAATCTAGATTTTTATACTATTCATTCGTCACGTCTTTGTCTGGTCGCCGTCTCGCATTCCATTCCTTTATTTCTTTCCGTCATGCAAGTGCAATGGTCCATAAATACGCATCGCAAATTTCTTCAACTCTGTTAGCATATTTTGGTAGTGACTGGCAAGTCGCTCGCTCTTGACGACTATGTCGATATCAGTCCTGCAATACTTTACGTTCGTTGCTCGCAAATACCCATCCATGACTGTGAGATGGCCCTCTATTAATAAGCTTTAAGTTTGAGGGCGGTTGACTCGTGTCTTGTGACGATGAATGTATACTGTACACACGGAAGCTCGAGCGCAGCAGCCAAAGAAGTATGGGATCAAGTCCACGAATGTACAACCTAGGGATTCACACCTTGGTTGAAGAATCTAGGAGATGCATCAGCGCCTCGACCAAGCTGAGACATGCTCATCTGTCCCGCTGAAACGCTGGAATTGTACGGCTGGGAGGTGTGTGTCAGTTGGTACATATGCAACGCTTGCTTACACGCCGTGCCGCCTGCCGTGTCGTCGAACAGGACGTTGTTCTAAATTACCGTGCACATGTAGAGCTACGTTTATGACACATTGACGGACTAGCGGTGGGTATAGTGGGGCCCTTGTGCACCCGGGATGACGTCGACGAAACCCAGAGTTCTGGGTTTGCTGACAATTTTTGATTGATACATGAAGTGGTCCAGAGACGGACGAGCCAGGTTGAAAGATAAGGAGGACCCTTGGGTTCATTACCGGGGTGATGGCGTGGGAAATGGCGTGCCGAGAAAGGCAAGTATAGTGTTGGGCAAGTTCCTCGAGGCATCGGCATGGCAAGAAGGCCAGAACGCAAAGGGGGTCAATTCCGCTGTGGATAACTCGCAACGAGGACCGGCCGAGCGACATGTTCCGAGCACCCTCATTCGTAAGTGACCAAAGTAGTCCAAACAAGAAAAGGGCATGTCGGCACGACAGCAGGTGAAGGCGTGTCGTACATTCTTCGCCCTTGTCTCCCATCTGCACTCACCTTCTCAGTGCTATACGATGACCTCGGGCAAGAGGGCTGCCGAACCAGCTCAGGCAGCGTATCTCACCCACAGCTCCACTCTCAATGCTCGTCATCCCACCTCCACCCCCGATAACACTCCTCGGACCCGCAAACCCAAGTCCAAGAAGAAAAGGGAGGACAGGTACGAAGAGGAAATTCAATACAACCTCTCCTACAACTTTAGAGGCGCCGGCTCTCGCAGACACCCACAGCCCTCCAGAATGTGCAACGATGCAGGTCCGTCCCTATCTATGCCCTCTTCTACCCTTCGTCATGGTGTACCCTCTAGATTTCCCCCCTCCCCCCACGTACGAATCGGCGACCGCCGTGTCGACCCTCGTATCGGAGAACTATGTTCACCAGGCTGGCCCTCCCCACCCCGGCCTCCCCTCGCCCGCGGTCACTGTAGCTTCTCTCCCTATGTCCACCTATCCGGCTGGATCAGACAGAAGCGACACATTCTCTATCAACACCACATCTCAGTCGCTACTACAACCTCCTCACGAACCTGAGGATCGGGATCGGTCCAGCATCGAGCTCGTTGATTTGGAGCCATCCGAGCGCTGGGAACAAGACCGCGTCCGAGGTCTCCCTTTGGAGGAACGTGTCAAGAGACACAAGTTGAGAACGGAGACGGTCGTCCCCGCGGGCCCTCCTATTCCGCACAGAACCCGGCTTGCAAGCCAGCCCACCGTTTCTCGCGGTCCAGGCTCACAGGCCCGCTTCTTGGCATCACAGCTGTCTCTTCGCATTCCTGAGAGTCGCGACCCGTATGAGGACGATCGGAATCAGGAGAACTCGGATTTGTCTACGCCACCCACGCCGAAGCATCATCGGATGCCCAGCATTCCTGGTTCTCCTTCGCGGTTTTTCCATGCTCGCTCGCATTCGCCTCAACCGTCTTCGTCGGTGATTTCGTTGCTGCGTAATCCCAGCCCGTTCTTCAAGAGTACGCCATCGCTACTCAATCTCTCGCCGTCCCACCACGGCACTCCCCACCGTACGCGGACGAAGTTGTTCCACCGAAAGTCGAAAGAGCGCGCCTCGAGCGAGCCCCTCGAGGATTGGGAGGTGCTTGAGCGCACTGGCTCTGGAGAGTCGTCTATCGATGGTTCCCTACCACCGCCTAGCCCTCCTGCAACGCCTCAGAACCCGGCTTTGCGACAGCTGCCCAAGTCGACCGCTACAGACGTGTTTGTCGCTCCGCCATCCAAGTTCTCGGCCGATCGTTCACGTAAAGTGAATACGGTGCAGCTTCCACTCCCTCAGACGGCTGGTGCGCAAGTTCATCGGCCTGCATCACCGCCGTTTGTTGCGCGACATGTCCGTCGTCATACGACCTCTAGCCGTGGAAGTCAGATGAGCGCTTCGAGTGCACCAGTATCTCCCATCTCCGTTGCATCAACCCTCTCCTTCTCGCAGAACAGCATCGCTGGCGAGGACGTTCCAGCGGCCATGCAGGCCCTTGCGAACCGTGAGGTTGCCTCGGAACCTCCCCGCGCGGCTGGAAACAGGGGTTATGAGGCTGCCCTGGCTTCCAGAACTCCCCGAGTCTCGTCGCCGGCACCCCCAGTACCGGCTTATGAGTATGACCCTGATCTTCCTATTGTACCCAACCCAGCGCTGAGCTCTCTTCCTACCCGGTCTGCCACTGAGCGTATCGTCCGTCCGCCTGATACGCGGGACGAGAACCACGCTCTCGTGCGTGGCAGATCCCTCTCGAGGGACATGGGCATGCGGAGTGCGCCGGCGTACAGTTCCATCTTCCCCTCCGGTCCTCCCACACCCTTGCTAAACGCGACACAAAGCCTTCCTCCTCCGACCACCCAACCATCTCCTCGGCGTCACTACCCTGGGAGACCGCTTCCAGCGACTCCCCCTATTTCTCCTTCACTGACCTGGATTCTCGACAAGGGCATCGCTCCCCATATGAAGACCACAGTCTCTGTCGCTCCTTCTACACCCCCTGTCCCTGAGGGTTTGCTTATTGATCTGGATGATGACAGCCTTGACACGGTCGCGCCACCCACGCCAAGCGTACTCGCACCCCTTGTGGACTTTCTCGATGACGACAACGGCGATGACAACGACAACGACAACGCAAGCGATAGCGGAACAGTGAGCCCTCCCGGGCCCTTAACCCCAACGACGAGCGACTACGCCTCCGCATCGAGCCTGACCCTCTCCACTGCAGCCAGCCGTTCGGTGGAGTACTTTGACACGTCGATGCAGACGACGCCCACGTCCGAGGTTCCAGATATCAACGGGCTAGTCTCCAGTCTGGGCGACCAGGGCATGTCGGACGGGTCCAACTATGACGTGAGTGCTCTGATTGACGACGATCTCGGGACGTACGAGGTGAACGCATCCTCTTGCTTAGGCGCTTCTGCTTATCGCGGACCTGCTTGGGCCGGCTACGCCGCCGCCGCCCATGGCGGGTACTATTCCCTTGCCGGACGGTGACACGGACGTCGGGGACCTGGGCCTGGACGTGGACATGGCCATGGCCATGGCCATGGACGAGGACGAGGACGAGGAGCCCAATCTTCCGCCGTCGTGTCTCGTAGGCAAGGTGGAGCTCGTGCGGAAGCGGCTGACGCGGGACGGACGTGTCAAGCTGAAGATGACCCTGTTTGGTGTGGCGGTGGAGAAGTGCGCGATCTGCATGACGCAATTCAAGGGTGGCGACGGAGGGATCTTGGGTGCGACGTGTCATCATGCGTGCGTAGTTTGCTGTTCCTGTTGCGGGGTAGGGGGTGGCTGACGACGACGGTTCTGTTGCAGGTTCCACGACACATGTTTGGAGACCTGGCTGGACCGGAGCCAAACGTGTCCGCTTTGCAGGGAACGACTGGGCGCGCGCTGAGGCCAGCTTAACGCCCCATCGTTCCGCCGTGTATGTGCTTCGCCTCTTTTTTTCTTACTTCTCCTCTCTTCTTCGATTGTTGTATATGGACTCGTTTTGTTCATGCTACAGCTTACGTTTCTTTTTTTGATTTTCGTCTTTCAATCTACCTACAACACAACTGCACACGGAGCGGGAAAATGGGGAGGGGGGAGGAGGAGAACGTATATCGCCCATCTTGACTTTGAGCGTTCACACTTCATTCTTTTTTAATATCATTCATTTGTTGATCGGTGGCGGAGCGAGAACAAGAGGTTGGGGACAAGGGACGCTGTAGTACATAGTTTTTGTAGACGCCGGCGGTGGTTGGCGCAAGTCAGTGTACGTCGCTGAGCGACGGTGGTGTTTCTGTGTGTGCGCCCGAGTTGGTGCCGAGTTGTCCATGCCATGGCAGAGCGTCGAGAAGAGCAGAACGTGTAGATAATGACAACGTCGACGAAGTGGGACCTGCGGATGGTGTCGAATTCTTGGATGCTTCCATTTGCATTTACCCCTGTACCACTCGCACGTTGACCGATCAAAAGGGCGCAAGTCGGGAAGCCTGAAGGGGACACGGTTGTCCGAGGAAGTCGAAAACGAGGACAGGAGGGCGATTGGAATTTGATTGATCGATTGATCGAAGAGTGGTGCAAGTCTGTGATCAAGTAAGCGAACGAGGATGGACGGCTCGTCGTTGTCTAAACCAACATCAACAGGACGCTGACAGCCTTCCCGTGTGATGATGGTTGACAGAGGCCCCGGGAACGACATGGTCGATGAGGCATTTAGTGGAGCGTCATCTCTGGACCGGTTAGAGTTGCCTTGAGTTTGGTTCGAGTACCAGATCGTTGCTATGAATCGAACGCCCTGTGCGCGTTGTGGGACCGTGGCAGCGCGAATGGCCTCTCGGTCCACTCAGAACGACCAGTCCCAGTCGAGCCTGGGGGACGCTGGTCACTCTGTGGCGGCGCACGTTTCCTCGCGGGTGGACTCGGCAGAAGCAGAAAAGACTTGGGCTCCGCCTCGACGCGTTCTATAGGAGTAGTGATGATCGCAGTTGCGCCCAGGATCGATCGAAGGTGCAAGCAAGAGGCCAGATGCCAAAGACCTGAGGGAGGGAACCTGAAGGGGGACGCAGTCGTCCATGGAAATTTGAAACGAGGCTTCAATGTGAGACGGTCGATCATGGAGTTGTTCGGCTCTGCCATAGAGCAAGAGAGGAGTTGTGGGCCTAAGAGACCGAGCGGGCTGGACTTGATGGTGCCAATGAGTTGGCTCTCGCTTGCAAGAACAGTCACTTGAGCGGTCGTCTGGAAGACGCTAGTCAGTGGCGTGCGTTTCCACGACTTGTCACTCACTCGGGCTCAGCAAACGCGGATAAGACTTGGGAAGTCGACACCTTCTTCTGGAAGTGGTGATGATAATCGCGGCCATGATAGGTCAGGGGCCAGTAGAAACCTGAAACGAGGCTTGAAGTGAGACCGCGAAAAGGATTCCGATCGATCGATCGTGGAGTGGCGCAGGACTGCCGCCGAGCGAACGAACGAACGAACGTGGACGGTTCCGCGCTTATCCGCTCGAGTCGTGGATTGTGGAATTGGTATTGAGCTGAGTTGAAGTATCATCGTGGAGGGCGCAATGGGTCGCACGTGTCGTGTAAAGCGTTGGACGGCGTTCTGTTCAAGCGTGGGGATAGCACCGTGGCCCTATGAGTTTATGAAACGGTTGAGGATGAACGTGAACCGTCGTACTGTACCAAGGCCTTCGCGTAGCGTGACTATTTGAGGGGTTCAACAATTAATTCTCTGCGTCTGTACTGGCAACGCGTGAAGATGTCAAGAAGAGGTGTCGACAATGTTGAGCATGCCATGATGGCAACTGCGATCACTGGCGACGAGATCCAGTGGTATACAACTGAAGGACGTTGTTGGGCACAATGACGGCGTGTCACGTTGCTGACTGCATGAAGTGATGGTCGCCTGGAGGAGGCTGGTCAGTTTCCTGCGTTCCGCGGATCAGATGGACGTGCGCGTGCGCGTGTTGGAGTTGTTGGGCGTTCTTTTGGACGTGATGGCGACGAGAACAAGAAGTTATTCCGAGCTGGTTCGGTTTATGTTGCTACTGTACTTCTACTACCCCCTAATGACGTCAGGTACTCGTCCACCGATGACGTCGTTCATCAAGGCACAGACGCTCTTCGTCGCACCTTGGTCTTATCGTACGGCATCGTGTGCCTGTTCCGGAGTATTGACCTTAGCGGACCAGGCCCCCTCGCCGTGCGCCTCGTGCCCGCCGCGCCGGCCTCTCCCACCCCCTCCTCCGCCTCGGGCACAACAAATCGAGTGCGCTTCTTGCGCACGCGACGCTCCCCGCGGCCCACTCCCACCTCTTCTTGCTTCTCTTCCCCTCTTCCCCTCCAACACTGCGACGCGGCCGGCGGACGCCGCACCAAACCCAACGCCGTCCTCCGTTTGGACGGCCCGCCCAACACCCACCCGCACCCGCCGACCTGCACCAGGCGAGGTGGTGGTGGAGCTCGCCCATCAGCTGGGTGGCGCAGCTGTTGCGCAAGCTGGCCCGCCTGGACACTTGTCTGCGCCACAGGCGGCTCTGTGTCCGTGGTGGCGGGAACGGTGTCGGCGTCGTGGCGAGCGGGTTTGGAGCGACAGCGTGAGGGAGGTGGTGTGGGGGGACGAGGCACAGGCAAGGAGGAAGCTGGTCCAAGGGGTAGTCCTAGTCTCTCAGCGAGGTCCAGGAACCAAGCGGGTGGTTGGTCTTCACCCTCCTCGACTAACTCCGTCGGCTCCCTTTCGAGCGGTTGGTCTTCGTCTTGCTCGAGTGCGGCAGTCAATTCCCGTTCAAATGATAAAAGCGAGGGATCGTGGAGGTTCAAAAAACAAGTCGGGGTAACGCTTTGGCCCTCTTCAAGCGGTTCGGTGGCCTCCCTTTTGAACGCGGAAGGGTTGTCCGTGTGACCCTCTGAGCACACGGGTGGCACATCCGAATCATTTCTTTGCAGTGGATCTTCGCGCAGCTGCGTAGGCTCGCAATCACCGTTGAGGTCGCACCGGTCGTCTGCTTCAGAGGTGTCCGTCACTAACGTGAGCAATTGCTCAAAATCGTCGACAAGGCTCGCGACGGATATCGGATGAGGTGTACTGGCGCGAGGTGGCGGCTCTTGCCAATGCACCTCGGCGCTATTTTGCACTCCATCGCTAGTAGGACCAGCGTCATAGGCATGTGGCGAAAAGTTTGAATCCACTGCGAGTTCTTGCGCCATAGAGACAAAGGCATGGGCTGCGTCATGCGCAGCCGCGTCCCAGTATGAAGTCGTGTGGAATGAGGGGGCGTACAGCGCCGGTGGCATGATTCCGGCGTCGTGCCGAGTCGCACTGTGTGGCGGTTCCTGTACAGCTGTTTGCCAGATCGAAAGCGGTGGTGGAGTGACAAACGCGTTGTAGCGGAATGGTGGTACAGAAACGTATTCTGCAATGGTATTCCAAGGAGTATGATCGCAAGAGGATGTGGCAGGTGGGGTATCGGTCAGTATGTCCATTTCAACGTCGGTCATTAATGGCGGCGAGAGCGGTGAACAATCCATGTCGTCTTCAATGTCGCCACTGTCATCGGGCAGATACTGGGGAGGTAGATGGGCGCCATCTATTGGCGGGGTAAACAAAGGCTGGGTACTCGTGTCCTCATCAGAGTAGCTGTGAGCGACAGTGAGTGAACATTTCGTGATGGAATGGAAGAACCAACGAGTTGTCTGGAATGGAAGCGGGCCAGGGGAATAGCTGCGTAGGTAGAGTGGCGAAGCTAGTAGCCGGTGTCGGCGCGCAGTCCTCCTTGTGCAGAGGAGGCTGAGCGGGCTCGTCCATCGCCAGTGGCACTGGAGCTTCCTGAAGCAGAGAAGCGGAGAAGCTGTACCACGACTGCGGCACGGCTCTGTAGGTCTCGCGCAACACTGTATCGAGATAAGACATAGTAGCCGGTGTGGTTCAACCCTTGTGTCCATGGTACAACCGACTTTTATGCCCCGCTCGACACAAAGGTGGACCGCCAGACAATGGACGGACAGGGGTTAATTCATTTATTGAGCCTCACGTGACCGGGTATCAAAGGTTGACTTTACACGTGACCGGTTACGTAATAAACACGCTACCGAACGCACGCGGTTGTCAGCCACAGCAGACCCACTCTCTCTTTTTCTTCCACATCGACGGTGTTAGGCCGTCGACATGTCTGTCTACCAGAAAATGCCACAGCATCAACTACAACGCCGCCCGCCGTTCTCAAACGCCATCAATCAGGCCCCGGTCCGACCACCATCCCCAAACAAGCCCGACAAGGCCAAGGTTCCACCTCCAGATCCTCCACTACCGAGACAGAACAGTAAAACGACCCCCCCATCGCCACCAAAGGTCATCACCGACAAGAACCGAATCTTAGAATTCCATCGCGTCGGGTTTTTGGGCGAGGTTGGTCGGTCCGAATGGCCACTGAGAAACCGACTATTCACACAGTTCAACAGGGTGGCTTTGCGCGCGTGTACGAGGTCAGGGACGTCCGTGGAACGCGCTATGCGTGCAAGGTTGTCACAAAGACCTCCCTCAAGACCAAGAAGGCCAAAACCAAGGTCGGTCTCCGAACCAGCCGCATCTCTCGTGCTCACTCTCGACTAGCTTTACGCAGAAATCAAGATCCATCGTTCTCTGGCGCATCCCAACATCGTTCGTTTCTACGAATGTTTTGAGGACGACGACAACGTTTATATGACCCTCGAACTCTGTCACAATGGCTCCCTCATGGACATGCTCCGTCGGCGGCGCCGCTTCACAGAACCGGAAGCACGCTTCTTTTTGGTCCAGATCATTGGAGCCTGCAACTACATGCACACCCACCAGGTCATTCACCGTGACCTTAAACTCGGTAATTTATTCCTCGACTCAAACATGAACATCAAGGTCGGCGACTTTGGTCTCGCTGCACTCATCGAGAACCCTGGTGAGAGGAAGAAGACGATTTGCGGAACTCCCAACTACATCGCCCCCGAGGTGCTGTTTGACACAGCAAACGGACACAGCTTTGAAGTCGACACCTGGTCTATCGGCGTTATTCTCTACACTCTCTTGATCGGCCGTCCCCCGTTCCAAACCAAGGATGTCAAGGACATTTACACGTGAGTCTGTCCCACCGCCTCAAGTATCGCGCGTTCTCAGCCGCAGTCTAGACGCATTCGCGACAACGTTTATGAATTCCCCCCAGAGCGACGCATTTCTCCCGATGCACGTGAATCCATCACTTCCATTCTGACACCCGATCCAAATCAACGGCCTACACTCCTCGAAATCATCGCGTCACCCTTTATCGACTATGGCATCGTACCACCCTTTATACCCCTCTCTGCGCACGATGCACCGCCCGACTTTCGTTATATCACTCGTCCCATGTCTATCGTCAACCTTGCTAAGATCAAGAAGGCGGCACTGCTCGACGATGACCAGGCCACGAGCATCTCCGTACCGAGTGCGCCATCTGCCAGTGTCCAACCTGACAAGGCAATCAACCCAGTCACGTCGAGCATCGCCCAACAGGAGAAAGAGTTCCAGAAGGCCGTCCAACCTGGTAGTCCCATTTCTGCGCTGCTCAGCTCGGCAAGACAGCCGCTGGTCATGTCCACGACTAACGCTACGAAAGAGTCGCCGCTCTTCCGCAAACTGCAGGCCGCCAAGGAAACTAGGTCGTCCCCTCTTCGCACTGTGCGTTCGGCGCGCGCGTTGGGGGATATTGAGGAGGAGGATCAGGAGGTACCGCGTGGGACGCGAGAAAAGAACTTTGATCTGCAGAGACAAAAGGAACTCGAGTCCCAAAAGGCGCGGATCGTGGCTCAGATGGCGCCTGTCACAGGGCATGGTGCCAACCGGGCCGAGGACGAACAAGAGAACGTGCCCCTGGTGCGCAAGGAACCAAAGGGCAAGGAGCGTGCGCGTGATGAACGTAAAGACGTACCGGTGCCAGAGTCAGAAATGGAGATGCAC
>JBBPMA010000139.1:0-44636 GCA_038090075.1 Xanthoconium purpureum
ATGACTGGGAAATAGTAAATGACAGGCATCTCCGACTGAGACGCCATCCAACAAACAGTAAACAAGAACTGGTCACGCAGCGACGGTTGTGTCCAACGCACATTCCTACTGGATGTTGCCCACAGGAAGCTCGAACAAGCTCTCACCCTTGACTAGCAAGTCACTGAGACCGACATAGTAGGCGATCAAGGCCGTCACGATTCCGAAGGCACCGCCAGCTTTGTTCAGTGACACGCTTCCAGTCCACGCACCAATGGCAAGGAGAAGGAAGGTGGTGCTGAGGCAGAAGAACAGCGACATGAGGCCCACGTTACGACGAAGAGAACCGATGCTGGCAGGATATTTCAGGACACAACCTCGAATAGATCGGGAGGGACTTACAAGAATAGGGAGGTCAAGAGAAACCACGTGATCAGGTAGATACCAAGAGCTTGCGAGAGCTCATCGACAGATGTGTACGCAGAGAGGATACCGGACCCGGGGATCAAGATCGTTGCATACGACATCCAGAAGGCACCGTAAGAAGTGAACGCTGTGAGACGAGTCAACCAAATGTATCCCAAGAGAATAAATAAAAATGGTCAGATGACTGAGGAGTGGAGCATGGTACAAGAAGACCGCGTGTGGAGAATGGCCAAACTAGACCGTCAACGTACCTGTGGCTCCAAAGGTATTGCCACGGGGGAACTCCCACATGCCCGCCAAGAATTGGGCGAGACCGCCAGAGAAGCAGGCCATGCCGACAACGACATTGGGGGTGTGGATATTTCTTGCATTGACGTTGTACAAGGAAAGAATGAATGTAGTTGATGCGAACGAGAACAGACCACTACGACAAGGTCAGCGTGGGACGACTTAGAGGGATGGGGCTGCTTACAGAGCAGCGGGGTTAGCGATCTTGGTTGCCCTCGGCGCAACGTTGGCTGGGGAGCTGTAGTTTTGGATGTATTGAGTTTGAGAAGTTTGTGCTTTCTCGACGTCAGACATGGTGGGAGTGGTGGGCAGGGTGGGGGATATTGCTGGGAAGAAGAAAAGAGAAAAAAGTTGGAGGGAACGAAACGGTGGGTTGGTCCTTTTATGCCATCTCGACAATAAATGCTGCCGAATAGAATGTCAAAAAAATCGATGCTGACACAAGCAATCTGTTATCGCGTAGTGGGCGTACTTTTAGGTAACAGTCATAGGCACTGTGACAAGTGACACTTCTCACCTGTCCAACTTCGCCTGTGTCGTGCGGCGGTTGTGCGACATCATGATTCATGAACCCAAAAACCGATCGAATGGCGCTCCGCTGTCTCACCATATTTCCGTGGCTTCTCGAGCCGCCTCGGGGCCACAACCGAGACGGGCCATTGCCGATCTTTTTACAAGGAGACGAATCCTGCTCATATTGTCGCACTTGGAATACACGTACTGGTCTTCTGGATTCGGAAATTCGGGAGCTCATGGAAAAAACTCGTGATAGCAGTCAACCTTTACATATATCTACACATACTCTGGTGGTGGCCAACCCTCAGAGCTAACCTGGGACTCCGGTCAAACTCAGTTTTGTCACTTATTGCCAAGTCGACAGAGGCTTGTCGGCAATCTGAAGAACGTGTTACATAAAAGAATACACTGCCTCGATCGCGTCACGACGACAGCATAAGCTTTCCTGCTGGAGCAAGGTCCGAGGTTCTCTTCTTTTCATTGTGGAGCGAGTCTCTTTCAAGCTGCCGAATCTCCGTGCTAGTGTTTCAGCTCTTTCGCATAAAGCGCTTTGAAAGGGTAGACTTGTTTTTCATTCGAGCGCCTCCTAAGGTGCTTAAGTTCAAATCTTGACGTGAGGCCCAATAGTTACAGCCTCTGTCGGCAACGTCAAGGGTTGTTGTCGCTTGCGTAGCATGCCCGTCACCCCATTTTCCCGCCACTCAAGCACGTTGGACGCATATTGATTGAGCGTGTCAGGTGCACAGGTCTTGTACCCCAAATGAAACGATGTGCATAGGAGGTCTCCACACGAACACTGCAATTGTGCAAGCCAAGTAATGAGCGCACCCCGATTTTCGCGCACCAAACGGTGACGGGGACTGACTTTACTCATTACGACCACTTGTCTATTTGGTTACACTGTGGGACGAATTACGGCGCTCCGCCGGGACCTGGAAACAGGTGCATTTGATGTACGCGACGCCTGTGCTTTTACAAATTCCCACTCCTTTAGGGACATCACTCCAGAGGGTCTATTTCCTCCCTGGCTTCGTTATTTTTTTGATTTTTCTCAAGCCGCTGTACGTCTCTGTACGTGCGTGGTCGCCTGCAATGTACGGTTGTCGCCTTCATACCAGACCGCCGCCTGTGACCGCTTCAAGGGTCCTCTCGTGATCGAACGCGGGAACTGGAATGTTGCCATCACGGCCCTTCGACGGATCCCGCCCCGGGTCCGGGGTCCAGATGACGTGGGGGAAAAGAATCACGATCGATTGTGAGTCGTGAGCGTCTCCGTAGTTTACCCGAGTCACACTGGCAGGCTGAAGCCTAGGTGCGAAACCGATCATTTGGCGTCGAAGCGTTTCAGCCACCAAGGAAGTTATATACGTTGCTATGACACATACGCGTCGTGTCTACGCCTCTGTTATGTGGAGTTGTCTTGTGTTTTCCAGTGACATGACACTCCCACCGAGAAATTGTTCTTCTACGATCATGGTCCAGAAAACCAACCGGAGAGGATTTGTTTAGGAGGGATTCGTTGATGAATCGATGACATGATCGACAACTGCGAGATGCCAGCTCCGATCACACTGCAAGACCAACATGAGTACATACTACGTTAGTGGTGCTACGTGTGTCAAAGGAAATCGCCGTCCGGCGTTTCCCGAGCGAGCGTGTAGTATGTGGCGAATCAACCCTTTCACAATCGCATCATTTTCGCCGTCCGCCGCGTCGCTTGCACACCAATCCCGTGTAAGTAGTACATACCGTGGAGCTCAGTGGGTCGCCGATTCTAACATCCAAGCCAGTGGCACCTGGCCATGCTTGCGTGTAAGCTCAGCCCCCCGAGGCAGCCTCCTTGGAACAACAACAACATGGGGGTTCATCTAGGTGTGTCTCAGGTCGTCTGATCAGTCTCAATGGGAAGGCGCATATGTATGTACATACTCCCAAAAGCATGCCGTAAGAAAGAAGGTAGGTTCGAGTCCTTGTGAGTGTCTACCATCCAACTCCGCTACATAGATTCCCCAACCCGTGATGTTAGGCACGTCTCCTTTACCTCTACTGAGACCTCAGGTCAGGAACAGGGCGATTTTATTATTTAGAGCCCTGAAATCGAATGAGCGGTCGTCAAGGATACGAAGGGACAAAGGTCGTTCTATAGCCATGAACTCTTTTGTTCTACTTACGCGACGACTTGCGGTCGCGCTTACTTCCCGCTGTCGCGTGATCCAGATCCACATGCAGTCGCACATGTGCAAAACGTATCTCTGGAGGCTCTTCGGGAACGTCAACTTGATCGCTCATCCGTGGGTACCACTCGCGGCTGGACAAGATCGGTCTCGTGGTCGTTCAAATGGAGAACGACCAACGCTACGAGCCACATGCGCAGATCAATCGCTCCATGTACTAGAATCTCTCGCCTACAGTTGGCCTCATGGTTACACTCGCTGCGGTAGGACAAAAGTTACGGCGCATTCTCTTCCTTGTTTGTTGTGACCCATAGCCACAACTCATGTGACACGATGTCCCCAGACGACGGATCCTAGGGTCAATCCTGGGACATCGACGGTGCATGTACAATGTGATCCGCATGTGATTTGAAGAGATTGGAGTCGAGCCAGCATTCGACTTGTGCAGAAAAATGTCCCGCTCACAGTCACCTACCGACTATTGTCCAAACGAGATGCTTTTGACGTCTGTCACCCAAGCATAGATCTGTGCGCGATGTACGTCTCGCTTCGCCAGATTTTTTTAAATTTGCGCCCTCAATTGATGATCACAGTTGGCAGCCTTGCCCCTTGCACGACGTGATGCGATC
Organism: Xanthoconium purpureum; assembly: GCA_038090075.1. NCBI lineage: Eukaryota > Fungi > Basidiomycota > Agaricomycetes > Boletales > Boletaceae > Xanthoconium > Xanthoconium purpureum. The sequence goes on from JBBPMA010000139.1 coordinate 4,013, forward strand.
GAGGGTGATGACGACGTTTAATGTGAACATAAGGACATTGATGGCGTGGATTTTCACATCTTCCATTCGAGGCTAATAACCCACACTGTCATACGATGAGGCTTTTATGACTCGTGGTAGCATGTGCACGAGTGTTCGTACGTAGATAACCATACGCTATTCTTCATGTGGCGAGGACATCAACGAGGAACCTGTGCTCTATGACACGTTTTGATCGCCTAAGTAGTTGCTGTAGACCAGTGAAATCTGGTGAATTTCATTCCAGCTGTTGCACGTTTTGCATTACTGCGTACTGCAAACAACGTTGGATTATCCTGGGAGCGTGGTATCGACAAAGATCACGTACGAGCAGGCTCAAAGTAGCTAAATGGAAGTACAGTGCAATGAGCTGAGTCCACTGATATTAGTTGTATACGAATGGATCCATAGAAACGGCCCAGTGGGCCTAATGGGTATGCGATCAACAGAATGTCATAGTGAGACGAATGATCTGAGTGAGTCCAGATCTCTAGGCACAATCATCAGCATGTTCCGACGTCGCAACTGCATGTGCATAGGACACAGCCTGGGCGTGTCACAAAGGGATTAGCGCCGCATCTGTACACAATGTTGGCATGCGCTCAGTTGTCACATAATATACAATGCATCCAAGGAGGTCTATTTCACAGAAGTAACCGTTCTTGTTCTAAGAAGCGTTGAAAACTTTTTTCTCCTGATACGAAATGGAACCCATGCAACTTCGACCGATCTAACCAAAAAGTAGATGCAACGTGTACGCCGTCAATGCAGTCATCATTAAAAGCATGAGGATATACTGCGGAATGAGGAACACGGCGAGATGTTGCACGTCGCCCGTTCCAGAATAGACTTGAGTCAAGAAGACCTAGCAGCAAGAAGTATTGGACGTGGTGACTAGGGCTGTCATACACGCGAGATCGCTTACCTGAGTCGTCGCTGATGGTAAACAGGACATGAAACTGCGCGATGACGTTGATTTGGAACGCACGATAAGAAACACGAGTAGATGACGTACATGCATACGAATCTTAACACGTTGTCCTCGGCGTTCAACAGTCCCGCTTGGGTTAAGCCTTGGGTGATGAGTACGCCAAGGACTGGCATGACGACCAATCGTCCAAAGGTCAATGCGCCGACAGCGCCGAGCGGGAGTGATCGAAGACGTCCACCAGGAACTTTCAATCTTGCAAGCGCCGAGCCGAGAATGATTAATCCTAACGGAACAGAGGCATTTCCAACGAACGTCATTGTGTCTAGCAGGAAGGCAAGCGGGGGTTGACCGTCTGGCGCAGGTGGCATGTTCACCCCTGAAACATCGGGAATGAATAGTGCTTTGAGGACGGGAACGATAGATACGATGAAGCCCAAGATGATAGAAGCAGAACAAGGCATGATGAGTGTATGAAGGAGACTTGATCCAATTCGAGCAAGACGGCGGCGAAGAGGAGTAGGACAGTCGCTCTTCGTCTCTGCTGCTTCGGTAGTTTGTATAGTCGTCTTGCGCGCCGAGACAGGGTCATCGCGTAACGTAAGGGACAGACTTGGTACCTTCTCGCAACCGTAATCACTGTCCTCGGCCGGAGGGCTTCGATAAAAAAGCCCTTTGACAAAGATAACAGCATGTTCGACCGCTGCACCAAGGTATTTCTGTTTGGTTTTCAACTGTTCTTGCACGTCTTCATCGATAACGTCCGGTCCTTGGAAATCCATTGCCACCAAATGGGCGCCTCCCATCGGAAAAAGTGTAACCTGGTGGATATTAGTACGTAATATCAGATAAGAGAAATTTGATGCAAAACATACCACTAATATGAACGAAAAGACGGCGATATATGCCACAGCCAGATTTCCATCCGATGTACCATTGAATGGAGCGGCGGCCGTGAGGCTCAGCAAGACGGAAGTTGCTGTAACGAGATGCAACATCAACAAGGACGTTTGTCTAATGGTAGACAAGTACTAACGAATGTCCCCAACGTTACCACATCCACCAGCCACAAGGATTCCATATCGAAATCGGTGAGGAACCCAGAATATTTGTTTGATTACCCACGCTATCGCGATGCCGATCACTTCGTATAGCAGTGAGATCAAGATAAGAGGTGCTGGAAAAAAACGGAGGTAGGTATGGCCATGGTCCGAAAACAAGCGCTTGCTTACAAAGTGCTCTGAGGTTGGAAGCGTCAAAGGACGGGACGATTCTAGAGAATAAGAGACTCGGCGTAGTGATGTTCTTTTTTCGTTGAGTGCTTTCGTGTATCTGCGAGGAGCACAACTTACGAGTATAAGGTGCCCGGCGCTACGGGCCGCATCAGCGGGAAAAAGTCCCACTTTGGTGACGATAAAACCAGATGCGACACATAAAAACCTGCCATGTCACAGGTGCGGTTAGTCGGGCCGCCAGTATGCCCGCAGTTGAACGTACAAACGGATGATGGGTTGAACGGACACCCAGATAAGCTCGCTGGCGGGAATCATGAAGGGGTCAAGAGGTATCGAGGCCTAGACCGGGAAGAACGTGTTTAAATACTGCAGTACGGGAGGAACGCGGCATTATCAAGCAATATATTACTGATAACGACAAGGGTCTATGTGAAATTTTAAGTACCTCCGAGAAAGGTTCAAGCAGGGACACTCACTCACTCAAAATAGCAATGTTGGGCCAGGGCAGAGACGGGCGGTGATGTCGACTCGAGTACATGGTAAGAAACTACCCCAACTTGCAGGATAGAAAAGTCATAGAATCCATGTCATATTTTCCTTCCAGCGTGCCTGGGCATGTCAAGATCATCCTATCAAGGTAAGCTGAATGTGAGACACGTCAGGACACGTGGCCCCATCAGGTAGTAAGGCGCTTGAGGCAATCCGGCGAATCTGATTTTGTTTCAGTGCCCGCTACGTCGGAGGGGGTTTGCGTGCCAAGGCCAATGACATGTCATCGCGGTGTCGAGCATACTTGGCCAACCACATTCATCTAGTTTTCGGTGGCAGCTCGTGATGCTTCGTCAGAAACGCGAATTTGCACAAGAAATACGAAGACGGACGTAATGACATCGATTTCTGACACACCTGATTTGAAATCCATCTCGCTCGTTCTGACGATAGGCGCTCTAGTGATCGACATATAGAGGACCAGAAAGAGCTTGGTAGGCTAGTAGTTAGCTGTAAAGGTCATCGTGGACCATGCACCCCAAGAAAATACCTCCCAGGCGCCAAACTGTTGCGCCAAATTGGTGACGCAAACAAGGTGGATGAGTGACACATGTCAAGAAATGGGTAGAAGAAACGCACAAATATAGCAGCCAGTGGGTGCGCATTTGTACGGCCCACTAGATTGTGTTGGGTTGAAGCCTCGAGGTAAGTCACGGTGCAAGTTTCCCCCTAGCAAAGTTTTGCGCATGCAAGTCCCAGTGTAAGTCACACCAGACTATCCGAAACCATGCAGTCAACACACAAGTGGCAATCATGCTAGAAATTTAAGTGAAAGTGACCATAGCAGAGTTATTGCTCACAGTATAAGCAGGCACAAAGGGACTGTGACAGAGACGTAGGGCACTGGCAACTCGGATCAGGGTGTTCACAAAAAGCACTGCGAGACGCAGCAGGACCGTTCAAATAAGTCCGAGGTCAGCGCGACAGCGATATGTATACATAGCGGCTGGCTAATCAATGGATGCAATGCAAAGATTGATTGCTGGCAGCGGCGGACCAAGCTGAAGACAGCGGTGTTGACAATCTACCTGTCCAGCCATAATACAGGCTACATAAAGACCAAGTTCGCGACTTACTGACGGCAGAACATTGATAGTCCGAACACCAACAATCAACACTCGGATGGATTGTTAGTAGAGAAAGGTATAGGTCAACTACAAGGACATGGCGCTACCTGGCAGAGAGAAGCGAGGAACTAAGGAGAGAGAAGCAGAAGCGGCGGAGCCCCAAATCATGACTACGTTCGATCATGGTAACCCTGTTTGGAGAGACAGTGAACGGACGGAATGCATAGACCTCTCGGGGTTGATGTTGAGCAAAGCGTTGTTCGACGGCGTTATGACGTACCGTCTCAGCTATCACCCATGGTACAAACACCTGGAAGAAACGGCAGGGCATACGACCACTACCTTCCCATCAACATACGAGAATGTTACTTGAGAATTGAGTGCCATGACCGGACAGCTGAATCTTCCGGTGTCTGGTCATGTTTGCTGTGACCCATGATGTTCCAAGTCAAAGATTCGCAGCGAGCCAAGTTCAGCCACGACTCGGATGGGTCCAGAAAGTCTTGAGTTTCGAAGGACCAACAGCCAGCGACCGGCGACCAGTCCGGCGGCTCTTTCCGCCAGTCATCAGTTTCAGGCGGAGATCAAAAGTGACCATACAAACGATTATCTCTTATCTCTCTCTGTTTCCCTTCATTCATTCTTAGAACTTTTTCCCTTTCCCCTCTAATATGACAACCAGAGTTTGCTGTGGCAGGACAAAGTCCTTGAACAGCTGTGATGTCATTGCCTGGCGCTGCTCGTTGGCTGGTGTCATCGATGGGTCGGATATCTAGACTTTAGAGAATCTCATTTCAGTTGCTTTGCGTCTCAGTTCATTACCGTGTACTGCGAACAACGTCGGATTGAATAAACGATGGCGATACTGAGGACGGCTATCCAATTAATAAAAAAATCACTGACAAGTAACTTACTTACGAGCAGATCTACCAAAAGTAGAACGTATCTCAGCACAGATGCAACGAGGTGCGCTGATAATTGTCTAGGAGTCATTTGGCCCATGTAACTGGCCCATTGGGCACAATGGTTAGTATGAACAGAAATCGCGACCAATAAGATGTCATGGTGAGTTCAAGTCTCTAGGCACGATGTTCTAATGAACATGCTGCGGGTCATCACGACGCATGGTCCATGTCCAAATGGGTTAGCGCCATCAATTTTAGCAAATATACAATGCATCCGAGTGAGTAAATCCGAAGTGACTCCATTCTTTTTCAAAAAAAAAACGTTGAAGCTTCTTCTGTCCTTGAACGAATGGAGATATGGGATCCATGCAACTTTGACCGATTTAACCATAAAGTAAATTCAACGTGTACGCAGTCAATGCAGTCATCATTAAAAGCATGAGGATATACTGCGGAATGAGGAACACGGCGAGATGTTGCGCATCGCCCGTTCCAGAATAGACTTGGGTCAAGAAGACCTAGCAGCAAGAGGTGTTGGAAGTCATGATAAGGACCGACAATACCCCATTAGATCGCTTACCTGCGTCGTCGCCGTTGGTAAACAGGACATGAAGCTGTATGATGACGTTGACTTGGGACTCGTTGCTAGGAATGTGGATAACGACGTACATGCATACGAACTGTAACACGTTGTCCTTGGCGTTTAACAGTCCTGCATGGGTTAAACCTTGGGTGATCAATACGCCAAGAACGGGCATGATGATCAGTCGTCCAATGGCCAATGCACCGACAGCGCCGAGTGGAAGTGATCGAAGGCCTCCACCGGGAACTTCCAACCTTGCAAGTGCCGAGCCGAGAGTAATTAATCCTAACGGAACGGAGGCACCTCCGATGAACGTCATCGTGTTCAGCAGCACGGCAAGCGGGGGTTGGCCGTCTGGCGCGGGTGGCAAATTCACCCCTGGAACATCGGGGACGAATAATGCTTTGAGGACGGGAACGATAGATACGACGAATCCCAAGATGATAGAAGCAGAACAAGGCATGATGAGTGTTTGAACGAAGCTCAATCCAAATCGAGCAAGACGGTGGCGAAGGGATGTAGGAGGAGCATCGCTCTTTGTCTCTACTGTTTCGGTGGTTTGTACCATCGTCGTGCGCGCCGAGAGGGGGTCATCGTGTAATGCGATGGGCAAATTTGCCACCTTCTCGCCACCGTATTCACTGTCCTCGGTCGGAGGTCTTCGATAAAAAAGCCCTTTGACAGAGATAACAGCATGTTCGACCGTTGCGCCAAGGTACTTCTGTTTGGTTTTCAACTGCTCTTGCACGTCTTCATCGACAACGTCTGGCCCGTGAAAATCCATTGCTACCCAATGTAGGCCTCCGAGTGGAAAGAGGGTAATCTGGTAGACAACAATACATCGTTTCGGATGAAGAGAAATTCGGTGCAAACGTACCACAAATATGAGCGTAAAGATGGCGATATATGCTACCGCCAGGTTTCCATCAGATGTACCATTGAACGGAGCGGCGGCCGTGAGGCTCAGCAAGACGGACGTTGCTGTAACGAGGTTGGCAAAGACGGATACCCAATGGGGAAGCTTGGGCTTACGAATGTCCCCAACGTTACCCCATCCACCAGCTACGAGGATCCCATATCGAAAACGGTGAGGAATCCAAAACACCTGCTTGATTATCCACGATATCGCGATACCGATCGCTTCGTACAGCAGTGAGATCAAGACGAGAGGACCTGGAGGAACTGAAGTGAGTACCGCTACGATTCGAAATCAAAAAAGGGGATTTCTTACCGAGTGCGCTGAGGTTGGAAGCGTTGAAGGCCGGGACGATTCTGGAGAACAAGAGACTCGGTATCGTGATGTTCTGTTTTCATTGAGCGCTCTCGTGTGTCATTGCGAATAGCACGACTCACCAAAATCAGGTGCCCGGCAGCCCGGGCCGCTACAGCGGGTAGGAGTCCCGCCTTGGTGATAATAAAGCCGGACGCGACACATAGAAACCTGTCATCCCACGAGTCAGTTGGGCTAGAAAAAGGGCATCGGATGAGCGTACAAGCGGATGATGGGTTGAGCAGACACCCAGATGAGCTCGCCGACGGGAATCATGATGCAGGGGGTCAAGAGACACTAAGCCTGGATCGCGAGAGCCGCGTTTAAATACTGTGCGGGAGGAACACGGCATTATAGACCGATCTACTACTGATAATGATGTCGACAGGGATCCATGAGAAATTTTCAGTACCTCCGAGGAAGGGTCCAAGCCACAAACCTTGAGATATCTGCTGGATAACTGCAAACGCTGACAGTGAGGTGGACTCCGAGTCGGGTGCACGGTAAGACTCTACCTTGACTGTAGGGTAGAAAAACAGACACGGAATCCATGTTATCGTTTCCTTGACAAGTTGCGGTGTATCTGGGCGTGCCAAGATCACCATCTGTGGAGGAAATTGAGACACGTCCCAGCGGCACATCATGGTCCCGTGAGGTAAGGCACTGGGAGCTCACTGCTAATTTTAGAAGCCTTCAAATGTGGGTTTCATTCAGTAAGTACCGGGTATACTTTGCCGTGAAAAAAAAAGTGCGCTAGTGCCAGGAGAACCATATTCATGGAGATCTGGACATCGATTCAGATGGCGTGTCGAGCGTACTTGGCCCGCCACATTCATACGACCGTTTACAAAGACGACCTTGCGATCACCTCGGAAAACTTTTCAGTCAGGGTCGCAACTTACTAATGAAATAATTTTGACATTATCCCCTAACAAGATAGGGGTGCCGACGCATTCTCTGTAAGGGTCGTTCGGCAGCACAGGCACTTCGATAATGAACATATCGCCGATATGGAATACGAGGAATCGGGAGTATATATCCTTCGGGTCATCACACGAGGATGACTACCCTGGCCAGTGTTGTCTACCATCCATGTCAGCCGCCAGGAGGTGGATCATGGAAGAAACTGTAGGACATCTCCGCATCAATATACGAGGTTGCTACTGGGGTAGCGACCTGAAGCCATCTCAAGGAAATGCCCCTTCATGCCGTCAAAATGAAAAGTCCCTTTGGATACTGTGATAAAACCCAGCGGAATCAGAATGGGACTCAAGTCACGAGGGGAGAATGTACTGACCAAAACCAGAACTCGTACAATCCTGACCTCAGCATAAATGCATCCCCGTTCCACGAAGCATTAACTGCATATTCACAAAACAGTTACATCGGTGGATAATTCAGCTGCAAAGTCATCGACAGAAATGATAGGGTGGGAATGGTGGGGAGAAACATCCACCCCTGGGAAGCATTTCACCAATTGTGATCTATTAAGATATGCCACGGAGGCGACCCAACGGGACCCACCAATTATCAAGTCGAAGGCTGTTCCAAGAAACAATCCAGTACCAACACGTACGAGGAATTATCCCACATACCTTATCAGGTTGTAGCCCTAGCGGTTCAGGGGGATAAGAGGCGGAGTGCTTCTGCCGGTTTCTACAGATTCAGCTTCTGCATAGAATACCACTTTCTGCTTAGCGGCGTAATCTTGACATGAGAAAGAGATGCGGCCCGGGCGGGGGCTAGTCTAAGCTGGCGTTACGTGACACTCGCGCGCGCTTGAATGTGACGAGCGCCCAGTATGCATTGCCATTCTACATACTTACCTCTTTGATTGAGGAAGGCCTGCGTGAAGAACGCTTTGAGACTAAGTCAGTGCTCGAGACACGGAGCCAATGCACTAGTCGACAAATACGAGCTTGTCTCAATGTGTTCCGGACCCGGGACAAATGCGTTTGGTTCCGGGTCACGTGGCTCGCATCAATGGTACGTGGGCTGCACGTTGACCAGAACGGTGACCCGCAGAGGACATCAAAGCAAGCAAAACAACTTTCGACCGAAACGCCAAGGTCAGTTCCCTGGTGATGTCTTTGCACGACAACACTTCTGTCCTCAGTGTTCGGACGTCAGGTATTCCTGCATGCCTTTCGCTTGATCAACTTCTCTGCTCACCATGGTGTTATTTCAGGCGTGGTGGAGCCATTGCGGCAAGTTAGGCTGCTCTCGGCTCTTAGGAGTGGTATGTGGCTACATGGCATGGCTAATACCTGCGCACTAACGAAGCGTTTTCTAGGCGACCCCGCTCTTATTCATCCCTTCCTAACTGAAATCGGCAAAGAGAGACGGAACTCAACCGACGGTGATTTGAACACGGGCGCTGCAGCTCTCCACCTCGCCATCCGTTGCGCCTCTGGTGAGTGCTTTTCAGTCAACCTGAAAACTTTGATCTAATGAACTCGTCTGCAGCAGAGACCGTACAACTCCTCTTGTCGCACAGGGCCATCTCACCAAACGGTGTACACCCACCCGGAAGTGGCACTACTGCTCTCCACCTCGCGGCCTCGCTCGGGCGTACCGAAATCATATCTCTTCTGCTCGATCAACTAGGGATAGACGATACCCTCCGCGATAGCCAAGGACGTACATGCAAGGATGTAGCAAAGGAGAAGGAAACTATTCAACTCTTACAGGGTAGGCTAACTCGTTATGCGCCTTTCGTGTCATTTCACATCCTCTGCAGATTCGCGATCCTTTCTTAGTGCATCATACAGGTCGTTGCTACACTCATACGCACTGTCTCCTCTCAATGCGCCACCAAATCAATCCCTTGTATCCCTGTTGGAATCACCGCGCGTCAAGGGAATTGATCTCTCCTATCTTGACGATACGACCGGCACCTCACTGCTACATGAGGCGGCACGTCGAAAAGACCTGCGACTGATCGAGCTTGTCGTGCGTGCAGGTGCAGATGTGTTCGTGCGAGATCGGAGAGGAAAGATGGCCTATGATGGATTGGGCAAAGACGACCGCGTGAGGGTATTCCTGCGCCAATGTAAGTTCTTACCTCCATCGTTTCAAGGCTCCGCTGAAGAAATGCAGTCGCAAATCACGACCAGTCATTGATCGACACGCCGATCTCGGAGCCACCTGTCTTGAAGGGATACTTGAACAAATACACAAATGTTGCCAGAGGGTACAATACCCGGTGGTTCGTCCTCAAAGATGGCGTTCTTTCGTGTTCGTGTCAACATATTGTTGCCTTTGCCCAGCTTTGATGTGGCTTTCTGCAGACTTTAGACATCAGGAAGACGAAGACATCGCCAGCCGAGGAACGATTTCGTTGAAGACGGCAGTTCTTAAGACTGGTACTGGCAACGAGAAAACGCGTTTCGAACTGTACACCACACCAGGGCGTGGTCATACAACAGGGGTACAGAAATGGTACATGCGAGCGAATCACCCCGTTGAAGCTGCACGGTGGACGCAAGCAATCAACAAGAGTATGGAGTGGTATCGACGCGAGGCAGACAAAAGCCTTGGGGGCCGGCGGAGTATGGATAGTGACAAGAGCGCGTTGCGGACGTCGAAGATCCGAACTAGCTTTCAGTCGGGGATATCTGCGATAAGGGACGTCGGGTCGCACAGTCTGCGGGGAGAACAGGCGTCTCTGATAGGCACAACGGAGGAAGACACGCCGATAGCTGGCGATTTCTCCAAGGACAGTATCCTGGGCCCTGATGAGGACGAGGACGAGGGTATTGCGAATCAACACGACAGTTCGGCAGCATCAGAAGTAACACAGAGTCAGCCTCCTCATGGCAGCATTTTCGATTTGCACGGCAATTCGGTTGCGGCGCAGATGGACATCATCGCACAGCTCCTTGCTGGATTACCTTTACCATCTGATGCACCCCCACGTACGCAAGAGGTTCGAGAAGCCCTCAAGGAGTCTTTCGCCACGGTCCAGTTGATGATAAACGAGTACCTCCAGATGACAAAAGAGAGGGAAGAGTGGTGGAAGTCGCAACTCCATCGCGAGCGCGAGCGGCAAACGATATGGGAGGAGAGCTTGCAAACAGTCGTCCGCGAAGGAGAAGCGCTAGAGAGAGAGCTCAGAGCTCGCTCTCGCAAACGTGGAAGCAGGTTCTTCGATGCAGGGACGCAAGATGCCGGGCTTGCGACAGTAAGACAACGGCCCCTCTCCCTGACTGCCGCGTCGTTTACCGTTCCTTCGGCCCAAGCCTCCACCTACTTCACGGCAGTGGAAACGCCTCCCGCGTCCTTGACCCCCATCGCTACCACCGATGTTCCCGAGACCCCTGTACTCTTGACCCCTACGCAGCGCCGGATATCACGACTGGCGCCGCCATCTGCCGTTAGGGCGAACGAGACCGAGGACTTCTACGACACAGATGAAGAGGACGAATTCTTTGACGCGATCGAGTCTGGCAATCTCCCGAATCTCGTTGTAAGCGAGCTTCTCACCAGCCCCAAGCATTCCGCAATTTCATTGCCACTAGTCGTTAATTTGGAACCTTTCCTGGGATACAAATGCCTGAGAACTGAGTTGCCCATTGGAAGAGATAATAGGCCATCTACCAGTCTTTGGTCCGTTTTGAAGCATAGCATCGGGAAGGACTTGACAAAAATCACTTTCCCCGTATTTTTCAATGAACCCACAAGCATGCTGCAGCGGATGGTAAGTAGGTGCGCTCTTGCGACATTCAGCGGACTTACTCCATTTGTAGGCTGAGGATATGGAATTTTCCGAGTGCCGTGAGTGACTTATTTGGTTCATTGTTTTACCCTTTTAACAAACTTGTCTGCAGTCGACGTTGCTGTCCGAGAGCAAGGCTCTCATCGACGTATAGCATTTGTCGCCGCTTTTGCAATGTCTAATTATTCATCAACTATCGGACGTATAGCGAAACCATTTAATCCTATGCTTGTAAGCTGGATGTCACAACTCTTCGCTGAACATTTGCTCACCTTTTCGCAAGAACGAAACATTTGAATACGTTAGACTAGACAAAGAATATCGGTATATGTCCGAGCAAGTCAGCCATCATCCTCCAATATCCGCTTGCTGGGCTGAGTCCCCCAACTGGCATTATTACGGCGAGGTATGCTCAAAGTTGGGTTGATACAACAACGCTCATCGCTGTATAGGTTGATGCTCAGAATAGGTTCATGGGCAAGTCGTTCGAGATCCGGCCTACGGGTGTTGCGCACGCAGAACTTTTGCTACCAGAAGAATGGGCACCAAATTATCCCAAAGCAACATCTGCTGGCGGGAAGGGCAAGGTGGTGGAGCACTACTCATGGAAAAAGGTCACTACGAACGTTTCTGGCTTCATTCTGGGGTCTCCTACCATCGACCATTATGGTGACATGATCGTCAGTTCTACATGTCGTTTTACACTGAGCTTTACTAAGTTAAACTGGATCAGGTCACAAATCATCGTACGGGAGATCGCTGCATCCTAACGTTTAAGCCACGGGGGTGGCGAGGTAAGGATGCGTACGAGATTTCGGGATCTGTGAGCAATTCGGATGGCGAGATCACCTATGAGATCGCCGGCCGTTGGAACAGTCAGCTTATCTGTCGCGCTGTCGGTACTGGCAGTGGGTACCTACACCCCGACGCGACTGTCAGCGGTCCTGCATCCCCGAACTACATGGCAGAGTATATCCTACTGTGGAGAAACTCTGAAAAACCGCCGGCGCCATTCAACCTCACCCCGTTTGCGGTCACGCTCAACGACTGTCCAGGGGACACGCTGAGACCGTTCCTATGTCCTACTGATTGTCGCCTTCGGCCCGATCAACGCGCGTTCGAGGTGGGCAAGTATGAACGCGCGAACGAGCTGAAGCAGAAGCAAGAGGAAAGGCAACGGGCGACGCGACGCGCGAGGGAGGACGGTAGGCTACCGCCTCATCGTCCGAGATGGTTTGTTGCGGAGACGGATGGGGATACGGGGGAGCGTGTGTGGACACCTTGTCGTGTGGGTAACGTGCTCGAGTATTGGATCGAACGGGAGAGGGTGTGGAAGGAGGGGGGCGGGGTAAATTGGAAGGATGTGGATTCTATCTTCATTGAAGACATACCTTAGGCTGTGGGGTTGGTTACATTGGGATTTTTACTTGGAAGTAGATTAGATTCATCACCGCCATGGTTACACTTAATATGCATTGTTCAACCCAACTTGAATCATCGGACGAGTCTACATAGTTCGGGGCGAAGAATACTTATTTTCTTGATGCCTCTTTCACTTGTGCACTCTGCCGGACCTTAGGTGGCTGCAACGAGTCTACACGTGGTGCGGGTGATGCTATAGCGTTCTTTCTTCTCGACTACCACAGCTACTCATGGAACGTTCACGCAAAATTTTACTCAAAATCACAGCTATCTCGAATAAAGTCGTCTCCGCCGCCAACGGCTACGCCGATCGCAAGGACTCACTCAACGTCCAGCCCTCCCATTTTCAGTTGGAAGACGAGATGGAGAAAGTCTCTGTTGCCTGCGAGTGTCTTGCAGGTCTCATTGGCAAAACGACGGACGGTCCTGCGGTCGACGAGAGGTTGAAGGATTGGCTTCGGACCAACGAACCGCAGATGTGCTTTGAAACGTTGCATCAGATGGTGAAGGTGCTCCAGGAAGATATGTTTGCGCGGGTGCCCGCTACGAGCCCGGGATCAAGAGGCACGGCAACGACGAAAGACAAGATCGACGAGGCGGTCGCTCTTCTCGAGTCACGGAAAGGATACTTCCATTTCTTGTTTTCGACAGAGATATGGTGAGTCTTTTCAGCACCACCAGAATGATTTTGCATGACAGGTTCTAATTAGGAACAAGGAGAGGGGTGTTCAACAACAGCAGGTTGCGTCCCAATCTCTGGAACACATCGAACAAATGGGATCCGATGTTCTCGAGGAAAGTTTGCATGTTTCCATTAGGGGCCAGCGTAAAAGTCGTGGTGACTTTCACACCGCGGCTAATAAGCTAAATGGTAATTACATAATTGACCGATCGTTGCTCATGCATGATCCTGACGTTTTTCAGTGGGAAGGCTAGAAGAAGTATTGGTATGGCTCGACGGATTGAATTGCGCGGAGAAACAGGACGTTACGTTGTCGCTTCGCCAACCAGATACTTGCGAATGGTTATTTGATACGACGCAGTACAAGAGGTGGAAGAGTGGCGAGAGCGCGTTCTTGTGGTTGCGGGGCAAACGTAAGGGCTCCCACCTTCGATGAATGTTCCTTCACTGACTGGTTGTATTGCAGCTGGAGCGGGTAAATCCGTACTGGCGTATGTTCACCATTTGTGTGTTACACAGGCATTAACCGGGCTTGTAGGTCATCCGTAATTGAATCCCTTGAGAAGTCCAGCGAAGACGAACCCCTTGTCTTTTTCTACTGCGATTTTCGGAATGAGCGGTCTACTCGTGCTTCGGAAGCTATGCGCTCTATCCTCTCTCAACTGCTGCGTCAACTTCGCGGCAGTGCCGCTGATCCTGAAGGTTTAATTGATGACCTCGTCAGGGCAAAAGAAAGAGGTGGTGCTACGCGGAACAGTACCAAGGAACTTGCTGGATTTGCGTCTCGAGCGGCAGGATTGTTCAATCGGTATCCTCTGGTTGTCGTGGACGCCCTTGACGAATGTAAAAATGTAGAGACACTCCTTGAGGGTCTTATTTATCTCAAGGAGCATGCGCGACTTCTTGTGACCAGTCGGCCATCGCAGGTCATCAAAGATGGTCTCCTCGGCCTTCCGTGCGTCTCGATGGATGGCATGGCAGAAGAATTGTTGGCGGACATTGAACTACATGTTATCCGCGAACTTGACGCTCGTCGAAGGTTAAGACAGCTTGATGTCGACCTCAAGACCGAGATCCGCTCTGTCGTGTGTAGCAAAGCGGATGGGATGTAAGAGACAGCGTTCACCAGTCTGCGGGGTTACTGATCGGTTGGATCCTCAAGGTTTCGTTGGGTTCAGTGCTCGATCGAAACACTAAACCGGTGCGCAACTCGAAGAGAAGTCAAAATGGCCCTCAAGGGCCTCCCAGATGGACTTGATGAAACCTACGAGAGGATTCTTTTCGCGATTGACACGAGGGCTCGCGAAGGCCAGCTGGCTCGAAGAGCCTTGATTTGGCTCGTGGCGGCGCTACGGCCTTTGCGATTAGACGAACTCCTGGAGGGGCTTTCCATTGACCTAAAGACGCGAACACTGAATTCCGACCTTGGACCGATGCACAGTGGGGCCTTACTGGACGCGTGTGGGAGTCTGGTGACGTATACTCCAGAGACGGACATCATCCTTCTATCTCATTACAGCGTTAAGGTGACAACAACCAATCTATGCCTCGACTACCACTGAATCTCTTATGCAGGAGTATCTCATGGGCAAGTTAATCCTCACCAAATTACCGCGGTACCACATCAATTTGGAAAGCGCACACTTACACCTAGCACGGTCATGCATGTGCTATATCTCTATATGTCTCAAGCTTCCTGAGAGATGCGTTCGCTTCCGTGGTACATCGACCTATGCCTCCAGTGGCGGCGAGGCTTCTCCTAATCGCAATGACCATCTCCAATCCTCGTCACATCCATTGCGCGACTATGTGTTGGACGATGCCGTCTATCACTTCCAACATCTTGGCAAACAGTTTAAGTCAATTCTGCATGATATCAGAGCACTCGAAAGTGACATACAGCGACATGCTAGTCGGTGGGATAACATGTGCCTAACTGCTAAAGTAGACGCGCATTCGAATGCCCCAATCTGGCCTACGTCGATACATGACCTCAATCTCTATATTCTTGTGGCTTTCGCTTCAGATTCATTGCTGCGTGTGTTCCTTCGTCGTACTGCACTCAAGCCAAAGGAGGGAACAAATCCGCTGGTATACGCTGCATACTTCAACAAGTATGAGCATGCTCGAACCTTGTTATCGCAAGGCGCCAAGGTAAACCACCAAGGCTGGGAGACCTATAGATATCACCAGGTTTTGCCTATCCAGGTTGCGCTGGATTACCACCACTTTGCCATTGCCACCCTTTTTATGGAGCAAAGTAGTATCGTTCCGCCCCACACATTCACAAAACCATTCTCCCTCTTCGTGAGACTCCGGATGTCGTATCCCCTCATGAAGATATTTTTGCAAACCGACGACTTCGTGGAGGCCGCAGATGATCCCACAAACAAGTCGACTATGCGGCTAGGGGATATATTTAGCAGTTTGCCGTGGACTCAAGACGTTGAGGAACAAGACCTCATCGCGATTATACGAAGATTTAGACAGGTTGTTGACGATGAACTTGCATTCAAGTCGGATTGTGGCGCATCCCTTTGTTCAATCATCGAAGGAGGCTACTGCTCCGCTGCACAATATCTTCTTATTCTTGGCATTCCTCTTCATCCTGGAATCTTCGCCAGCTTGAGTCATTCGGGCAGATGGAGGAAAGCATCAATTATCCGCCTCTTGGTCGAAAATGGTGCCGATGTGTTCGTGTGCACGAACGATGGAGACTCCGTGCTCCATATGTTGTTGAGTCCTGCCAAGGATGATAATGACGATACGTTGCAGTCGACGCGACTTCTAGTTGCTTATGGTTGTGATCCCCTTATGCATAATCTTCGTGGCGAAACACCCCTTCACATTGCTGTTCAGCGTGGTCTTGTTGCTGTTGCACATTATCTTCTTTCCGCGCTTCAAGTTCGCGTTGGCAGTTCCCCTGATCAGTTTCTCGGCTCTCTGCTCCATGACGCACTGCGATATTGCGATGATCCTGGTGTTTTGGAGGTGACGAAGATGCTAGTGGGTCATGGATGTGATCCCCTCAGGGCCAACTTCGAAGGCAGAACACTACTTTACGTCGCTATTGAACAGGGGCGCGTGTCCGTAGTGCGCTATCTTCTCTCCGAGATTCGAGCTGGCACTCCACTCCCAGCCGATCTGGTTCTGCTTATCACTCGACGCCTCCCACTGCGCTGGAAGAAGTGCGATACTGCGATACTGTTAGTGCTTGCCCTATTGTTCGAGAATGGACCTAATGCCTTTGTGCACACCACCATGGGAGGCCATGTGCTTCACAATGTACTGGAGTCTTCCAATGATTGTGATGGCGCTCTCGAGGCTACGAAACTCCTGGTCACTTATGGCTGTGATCTCCACAAAGCTGATTGTTATGGACAAACACCCCTTCACATTGCTCTTCGACGAATGTTTGTCCCTGTTGCACAGTATCTCCTTTCACTTGGCGTTCGTCTTCCCCCCCACCCATTTCTGTTTGCATTTCAGAACCAAGCCAGACGCTGGAAGAGGCTGCGGATGGGAAACGCGGTACTTGCAATGGCGCGCCTCCTGGTTGGTGCTGGGGCTGATGTCTGCGCATGGCATCCAAGTGCAGACTCAATGCTCCATGTCGCGCTGCAATCGCTTGCTGAAGACGACTACACATTAGAGATTGCAAGACTCTTGATCAGTCACGGTTGTGACCCCCTCGAAGTCAACTCATCTGGACAAACGGCTTTCTGTATTGCGGTAGAGCACGGACATGTCTCTACCGCCCGATACCTTCATTCTCTTGGGGCCTCTCACCGCCTCTCACCTGACCCGTTTGACACGCTAAGCTCGTGCAAGACAGCATCAATGTTCTGTTTCTTGGTCGAGAATGTAATGGACGCCCGCACACACACAACGACTGGCGACTCTATGCTTCATATGGTATTGAGGTGGCAAATGATGGAAGAATGCTACGCTCTGGAAGCGACAAAGGTCCTGGTTGCCCGTGGCTGTGACCCCTTCGAAGCCGATTCCTTTGGACAAACACCCTTCCATATCACTTCCGAACGTGGCTACATCTCTGTTGCACAATATCTACTCTCTCTCGACATTCCTCCATCTGCCAACTTGTTGCTCTCGGGCGCGTTGGTCATGCCGCACGCGGAGGGCTCAAAGGCATCAATCTTCCGTTGTATGGTTGAGCGTGGAGTTGATGTTCATGCGCGCGCTTCGACTGGGGACTCCGTACTTCATATCGCATTACGATTGTGGCGTGAAAAAGGCCATGCTTTGGAGATCGCGAGACTTCTAATTCGCCAAGACTGTGACCCCGCCGTAGCTAATTCAAGGGGAGAAACACCTCTCCACATCGCTCTCGAACGCAGGCACTTTTCTGTTTTACAGTATCTCCTCTCTCTCGGTATTTTGCCGCCTCCAGACCTACTCCTTATCGCATTGGACTCACGCTGGCAGTTTTTATTGCCACACCAAAGGGCATCAGTCGTTCGCTCCTTGGTTGAAAACAGAGCTGATGTCCACATTCGTACATCAACTGGAGACTCTCTGCTCCACGTCGCATCGAAGTCGTTCATAGGGAATGAGGATTATGCCTTGGAGGTCGTGAAATTACTCGTTGACCATGGCTGTGATCCTCTCGCAGCTAATTCAAACGGACAAACAGCCCTCCACACCGCCCTCGAATGTGCGCAGATCTCTGTTGCGCGGTACCTCCTTTCTCTTGGAATCTCACCTACCCCCGACTTACTGCTTGTCGCCTTGGGTCCCCGAGTGCCGTTGTGGGCAGATAGAAGGGCATCATTTGTCCGTTGTCTGGTCGATAATGGAGCTGATGTCAACGTGTGCACTTCGGCTGGAGATTCTCCGCTCCACCTCGTAATGCAATCGTTTTCTGGAGAAGGCTATACATTGGAGACTGCGAAACACCTACTTAACCATGGCTGTGATACCCAAAGCACCAATGCAAGTGGACAAACACCCCTCCACATCGCTATCGAACGTGGGTACATCTCCGTTGCTCGGTATCTCCTCCAAAATCGTGGCGTCTCTCCGTCTCCCGAACTGTTGTTCGTCGCGCCAAACTCCGAATTGACGACAGATCAAAAGGCGCCCATTGTTCGCTACCTGGTTGAGAATGGGATGGAAGTGGATACATGTTCAGTCTCCAAAATCCAGCATCTATCGCCAAACGCGGGTGGAGCACTTCATCTGAGTCGCCCTGCTGTCGAACGGGACGTATGTTTCCGTTCATAACTCCGAGCCTCCTAGTAGCAAGGCATTGGTGAACTGCTTTTCGGTGAATAGTATTCTCGCACATTTCCTTGTTACTTGAACTGATTTGAGGATATTCCACAGAATGGCTATTAACGACACTTTTGTCTTTTCTCCATTGTAGTATACACTCCGATCGCGATGCCCTCGTATATGGTGGAATGGGAGAAAAGAGTGGATGGAACGGGGCGCGCGGCAATCTAGAAATGTGTACCATCAATGTATCAAAAATCTCATTTTCATCAAAGGCATACCTTACGGACAGAGGCCCGGGAACACCCTGGCTTCGAGTTAAAAACTTGACGCTCAGCTTCTCGGAACTCAGTTGCGAGGTATGTAACTTGAGCATTGACGCAGTCACCGGTTGCGTGGCGAAACTGGAAGGCTATTAACAGTTAGTACTTGCAAGCATCATGATCGGCAAAGCTGCTCTTCTTACAGATGGTCCTACAGTCAAGGAGAGGACTGAAGGAGTGGCTTCAGAGCGCTAAACTGGACTTGTGTTACGACATATCGGACGAGGTGGAGAGGTCAGTTTTAGGAACGTGCAAGCGTATGACAGCAACGCACTGGCACTCGGAGGGCGAAATGTGACTAGACCAGACACTGTTCTCGAGTCTCGCAGTGAATATTTTCCATTTCTTATTCTCTAAAAAATTCGTCTTTTCAGCACCGACCATGACTTACATATGACAATTTTGCACTCAGGACACTCGTGCCCCCCCTGTGCCAGTCAGCAACTTGTTGAATATCAATAAACGACCCGGGGTATTTTTTTTGGTGGTTTTTCTCCTTCGAGGCAGAATGCGCCAGCAGGTGTTTCAAGTTAGCGGTTCCGAAACGCTATTCATGTCGGGGAGTCGTCGCCCTGATAGCTCAGGTGGTTAGAGTGCAGGTCGCATACGTTCCGTATGACCGGGTGAGGAACACCTGGGCAATCCTGGGCATTCTGTTTCCTTTTCGGCGCCTCCCCGCCGATTGTTCCTCACGATAAATCCCAGCGACTCCGCTGACGGGCTCAGCGATCTCTCGCAGTCGCTGTCAGTTGAAGACGCAGATGAGTCAGAGCTGGACATTCACCCCAGCCAACACAAGTATATTGCATAAATCAACGGGTAGTATGTCGCGCTCCATCTCGTGTTTCATAGTCCGCGCTGACTCGGACGAAGGGGTCGTTGAGCTCGAGCAACGACGATATCTCCCGTCATTTCGACATCTCCGATTTCTTGATTCCACGCATCATTCAGGCAACTGCGTCCCATCCCTTTGTAGCGTGGGACGAGTCACCATCAAGCTGCCTACTAACGCTCATGTAAAGTACGGTTACATCGTTTGTCTTCCTAATCATCGGGTATGGCCTGGGAAGGTGATATCGCGATGAGAGGGTCAGGATCCGGTACGACGCGTGCAGGAGGTAAGTCTCGACTGGGACGGTCGAACAGCGCATGGAACGTTGTCAGTTGTGATACGTCCTACACTATCCATTCGTAGCCGCAAGTAGTCTCGAGTATGCAATCAGCGAGAAATGTATTAGGAGGTAATACATCAATAATGAAAAGAGGTCTCGGGAAGGTGAGCCCAGATAGTTACTTGTACTTGGTATATCGACAACAGCGAGCTCGTAAGAGATGTTATGAGAGGATTCGATAAGGTTGAGAATGAAACAAGGGAAGCAGAACAAAGTACCCTGTTATAAACATAGAGCGCATACGAATGCGAATGAGACATACAAGTGCCTTGTAAAGACTGACAACGATAATCAAAGTACACCCAGTACGCGTACGTTGTCTATCAGATTGTCCAACACCGCAGGCGTGATCTCCTCGACCTGGACGGTGATCAGACTCTCCGATGCGACTCTCCTATACGCTGCCACGTTGCCAGGGCTTGGTGCGAGTAACAGCGCGCCAAATGGCTGTCTCAGCCGATTGAGGGCCTGGAGGGCTAGTGTCCGTTTGTCCCTCTGCGCTAGAGTCGAGGGGGGCCGGAGAGATGCTGCGTCCTGAGGACGCGAGGCACCCCGTCCACCAAACGGCAGCCCAAAGCGAGAAGCGAACCCCGACGTTCGTTTCTTCTGGGCCGGAAAGGTGATGACGGAAGGGCCAGGGGACGAAGACGACTGGCCTATCGAAGATTGATTGTCCGTCTCCTCCTCGGGTATCGTCTCAGGGAATGAAGGCAGGTTACGTAACTGATCATCCGTGTTCTCTGATACTGGCCCAAACACACTTCCGACAGGCTGTCGGTCGAGAAGAAAGTCGATCCAGGGGTGAATGAGGTATAAAGGACTGAGTTGAGAGAGATCCGCTTCAGTCGTCTCGATCTCCACTACACCAAGTGCAACCGTCTGGGCACGGAAAACTTGGGATGACTTTCTGCGAGTGACCGACAAGTGTCCAAGTCTAAATGTGAGGCAAGGAAGTTTCATCCGTTTTCCTGAGAATGATGGTACAGGAAGAGTTGATTGTATAGTCTTGTAACTGACGTGATATTGAGTGAAGAATTGCGCGATCTTCCAGTGATCGTCTCCTTACTTGAGGTTGAAAGTGGAATGTGCGAGGTTGGCAACCGGCTGAACACGGAGATCCTGGATGGGAGACAGCTGTTGAACCCTCCAGACTTCCCGGTCCATGCAAGGATGCTCGTGTCGCCCGAGCTCGTGAGTAGTTGCGCCAACAGTCGCCCCAGAGCTTGGTCGCCTTCACCGTATACAGCTGACAACGAGACTGAGAAGATCCCAAACAGCGAGTAGGCCGCGTCCTCGACCCGCGTTGATTGACGTGTGGAAGCCAACCTAAGCTTCTCACGTGTGTCCTCTAGCCCTGGTCGGAGGGCCATCAAAGCCGATGCCCGGATCCACGTTGCCTCTTCCATCTCCGCAACGATCTCAGGCGAGTCTTTGTGATTCGGAATCCCAAGGTTCTTGTACAGCGTCCAGTCCCCGTTATAGAATCTCACCACCTTCGACGCATGATACTCCTGCAGTGTCCAGGCGCGGCTGTTCCAGATGCTTTCGACAAGACGCCGCAATGGGACATCGTGGAGGTAAACGATGGTCAATGCAGAACCCTCGTACCACTTGAACGTGGAGACAAGGGCTTCTTGTAGCACCGTGGGATCTTCCTGGTTGATACAGCACGTATCCGACCATGCCCAGTTCAACCCGTCATCCCGAACAATCTTGCAAAACATTCTGAGTTTCTCGTGCGTGAGAGAGCTGCTAAGTCCATAGACATCCTTGCCCATGACTTCCTTGAACAGAGGTTCGCTTGCTTCCCACTTGTGAGAGAACATCCCATAACGATAGTATTCTGCGACGTCCTGCTCGATTCGACTGCGGTCGATGTGTGTCGTCATGGAAGATATGAGCCTGTTGAAGGCCGGAAGCGACTCGAACGCGTCGGCTTGTTCGGATTTCTGTAGAAGGCGGCCAGACATGGTGTTGATGAGTACACGTGGCGAGTTATGGATCGCATCCTGAATGGCCTACTTGATCGCCGTCCTCGTGTCTTCTGGGTTTACGAATGGACGATCATGCGCTGAGGGGTAAAATCAGCACACGAAATTTAGAATGATGTCGAAGCCCTCACCACAAATCTCTCGGTTAGACAACATCAATAGCATCGTCTCAAATGCCTTTATTGCGTTTTCGTAGTCTCCTGCCTTGCGTAATGCTGCATGCTTCGTCTCGTAACCCCATGGCGACGATGGATCGAGCGCGATAACCTGGTGACGATGTGTAAACAGAGTAGAGCTGGACAAAGAAACGACGTACCTGGTTTGCATCGTCTAGCGCCCGTTCCCACGACCCAATTCCCAAATAGGCCTTACTTCGCTTGACGAGAACGCCTTGTGGGGAAGGGGGATCGAGGGACAAGACAGTTGAGTAGTGGGAGACGGCGTCGTCATATCGCTGGGAACCCGTTGTTGTATCTCCGAGATGTTCCAGTTTCGCGGAGGAACGTTGCCTAAAGCCCAACAGAAAGTAAGCGATTGTAGGCTGAAATGCACAACCACTCACCCAGAGCCCATTCGCGGAGGTCACGATGCGAGTTCATCTGCTTTCCCAATTCGCCAGTCATTTGAAGGAAACACTTGGTTGCGTCCGTGATGTGGTCGATCGCTTCCAGACGCTCACATACTGCCTGGTAAATTACGGATCTTGGAGTGGTAAGCTACAGAGCCAGTGCGTTGGAACACGCGAAACGTACAGAACAAGAGGAAATACTCACGGAGACTGCGGTAACCAAGGCATCTTTCCAGGAGCAATACGACAACGTCGCTTTCGCCCACTTCCTCAGAAGTGGTGTGGCAGCGTGAGGCGTCGCTGCGTTAACGTGTCGGGGTGGGTCGCCATTGTCTTCGGCACTGAAGAGACATCGTTGCGTGAAATCTGGACGGGACTGAATGTAAGGTACCCAAATGAACAAGACTAAGCTCACTTGAAATCCACTCGACGACGTCCCGGCGCATATATACCTCCTTCTCGAATATATTCACCAGTTTGAGAAGAGATTCCCCCGCATCCTTGGTGCGACGGGCTGAATACAGGGCCTCACATAAACGCTGTCGAATTGTGATGTCGAGAGTATCGAATTTCCATCCAGAAATCTAACCGAGAATGTGAGTACTTTCAATATATTGCGACATGCCCGCGAGGAACTTGCCAGCGAGACCACAAATAATGCTTCACTCGGGAATACTCGTAGTCGGGCTCGTGCGTCCATGAATGATTGTATTGCGCCCTCATAGTTGTTGTTTTCCATGCATGAATTTCCGATGAGAAGATACATGTAGGCCTGCTGAAAGTGTCAGTGGCGATGTCCAACACGCGAGGACGTTGTACGCGTGCCTGAACTATGTAACGTATGGAGTTGAAATGCATCGTAGCGATGAGGTCGTCTATGCGGGCTATCGCATCGAGGTGGTCTCCGGCAATGAACACGATGAGAGCCTAAGGTGAGATAAGCGTCGGAGCCGCGATCGAGTTGAGAAGACATGGGCCTTAATGAGGAGGGAACTAGTGTGAGATGTGTGGAAGTGCTCGAACGCAATGTCGCAGATGCGATAAGCCTTGTCCCTTTCCCCGTTTCCGATATGGGCCAAACTCTTTGCGATGTAGGCGATGACGGAGGGCCGAATCTTGATAGCCTTGGGGTAAATTAGCGTCAGCGTCAATGAACGTGGGACGAGCACGACGAGCACCTTTTTGGCATCGACGAGCGCTGCGTCCCAATCCTCCAAACGAGCTCTGATGAGAGCTCGACTAGCGAGTACATGATGGGATGGATGCGAAGATGCGGTGATTGTTGCGGCCAATAACATGTCTGCGTTCTCGAGTTGGTCATGTTTCCATGAGTCGAGCGGAGTGCTATCAATATGGATGTCAGGCTCTTGAAAAGTTGGATGTAGATGAGACCATGGGATGGAATCCTATGCGGAGAGACGTGCAAAGTTGCTCAGATGTGTCTGATCCAACGAGGCAAGACACTCACAATGATACGAGGAACGCTTTTGGTGCTGCTTTTCCACCAATGGCGATAAAATGGTCGTCTGGAGAGAATGCGATGGAGCGTATGTCTCGAGGGTGTTCGATGAGAGCGAGCTGGGAGTGTGTCGACGTGTCCCAAAAGGTGATAGTATGGTCTGTAGAGTATGCAATGAATGCCCTGTATTTTGGTAGGGCAATGCATGAGCGGTGGTTGCTCTTGGGGACTGGGGATTCCGAGACTGTTGACCCGGTGTATGCGTCAAATTCCTGAATTTTGTCGTCGGATACAACAAGGAGGTGGTCGTTAAACCAGAGGAGACTGGGGTTAAACCACGGGGTTACTTCCCCCTTGAAGCCGACGAGCAAGCGGCCGTCATTGCCGTCCCAGACTTGAACAGATCCATCTCTAGTGGCTGTCGCGATGCGATCTCCTTGCGGCGAGTATTTCGCTGCTTTCACGTGCTCAAGTGTTTGCGTTTGTTTGCGAGTCACCAAATCCCAAACGATGGCTTTCTTGTAAGTTGCCGAGACCAGCCGCATCGAGTCCGGGGAGAAATCGACGCTGTGGATGTACTCGCGCTCGCTGTGCCTGACAACCAGTTTGAACGTCGTTGCGTCCCAGACTAACACATCTCCCGGCTGTGTCCCTGCTGCAATCCATTTCCTGTCGTCGGATATTGCGACACAGTTGACAGTCCGTGTCTCCATCTTTGCCAGTTGCTTCCAGTCGTCAACTCGCCATACTCGAACCTTCTTCTTGTCACCGCTCACGATATACTCACCATTTGCAGAGAACGTCACCGCCCGTACTTCGCTACTGGCATCTATTTCGATGGGCTGGGAACTCTCTTGTCCAATCGTCAGCATAAATCCAACTCCGTTTCACAAGTACGTACTGGTCAACGTTGGGGCCATCGGGAGAGAGATGGTGGGAGTCAAGCTGTGGTCCGTATCCTCTTCGCATCATGCACGTTGTTCTTCGCTGGTATAGATCAGTACACACGCCGCACCGCCTCGTATTTGGTTCCTGTTTCGAGTACGGATTCATTCCTCCCACCGTCAAGCCCTCGCTCACGGTCGCACTGCTCTTCGTAATCCAATATATACTCTCAATCTACGTCGACACCAGCCTCTCACCCGTTCCCGTATCAAGACTTCGGACAAGATATTGACACCGCAGGTTCCTTTGCCAATCCCAGTGCATGGAGGTACGTTTTTCGGTCTCTCCGTTCTAGTGCCCTCTTCACGCCGGCGCTCACTACAGGCATGTCGTGTTGTTAATCCGATTGAGTTATGCATCCTCTTCGCACGCACGCTCTTGCTCGTCGATGTGCCAGGGACAACAAGTAAAACAACCATCGTTGTGCGAACCAAGGGTGGAGTTCCTGATTTACCCTAATAGTGGGCTCGCAGGTCAGAGATGAACACGGAGTTTCTCGCAGGGGGATATCATAGAACTACTGGTGCGTCTGCGTTCCTGTCTGTATCATGAGGCACGTACGCCTAGCACATCCCGCATGATCGTGTCATTCAGTCTTCTTTTAACCGCACAGATACAAGCGAGGCAGGCTTACAGAACTCATGACGCCGAGTCTGAAGCCCGAATAGCTATGACATAGCGGTCATATGTCCCATTGTCGGCAGGAAACGACTTCAAACCATCCCCGAGGGAAAAAAGGTCTCATGCATGTAGAAGCAAGCTGGAGGTTAGGTCTTTGAATATCTTTCTCTCGCCCTGGTCGTACACATAGCGTGTTGGCCCAGACGTGTACGCGTCGTCCTGCATCTCGACATCGAGACCTGAGATATACTCGACGGGCCAAGTAATGGATAAATGACGGTCCGAGGTAGCACAGGAGACAAAAATATTATGAATAGACAAGCAAGCAAAACCATGAAAGAAAAATGTCATCCAATAAATCAAACCTCGACACCCACTACACTCCTTCACGTCTTGTACAGCGTATCCAAGAATATACTCGCAACCTCCTCGACGGTCGTCGGGCCGATGGCGCTCGAGCTTCCAAGACCTAATACAACGTCAGCGAGGCGTACGTGGCACGAGCAAACGACAAAAACTCACCGTACAACGCAACCATCGTCTCCTTGCCCTCCAGCGCATTCTTCGCTTCCGCCACAGATGCCTTGAGGTCCGAAATAAACGTCTCCACGACATACGACATCAACCGTGTACACGCGATGTGCACCGCAGCAGGCCCGTTCAACGTGTTCAAATGCTACCCCTTCTTCGACATCCGATCCCCAACCTCGTACACGTCCACCGACTTACTGCGAGCGCTGAACGTGACAGCCGAGGCGGGGGTGAGGCGGGGGCATATAACTCGGGAATGGACATGGCGATCGTGTTGGCAATGCAGCGCGCACAGGTGACGATATCGCGGCAGGGTTGGAGGTAACTGCTAGAAGAAGAGGTGTTGGACATAGAATTGTGGGAGGAAAGAAGGGGGATGTACTCAGATCCCACGTATTGCATTGCAACCCATGTTCCAGCGATCAAGGCGCCAGGTCTATAAAGAAATCACGCGTGGGTCAATCTATGGGTACCATATAACACCACTTACCTGCCTTGATCCAGACAAACTCGGACTTCCATATACACCACCTGGTTGATAATAAAACACGTCTGGTCACTCGCGAAGACAGGAAACGAGCGCAAAAAACGAACCTGTCCAGTGTGGTGTGACATAATACTGGTATCTTCTAAGCGCAGCGTTGCGGTACATAATCACAGAAGATCCCTATACCCAGCAAACGTGAATTCAAAATCAGCCTTGCAAACCAAACTTCCGACTTACCTTGGGTGCAAATCCGTACCATCGGACAAACGCCTTTTCAGCGATGCCACAGCGCGAAACGAAAACGAAATGAAACGCACCTTGTGGGTATCACAGTTGATGCTTGTCACACCACGGACACGAAAATCGAACGGACTCGACTTGTAACGACCGTTTTCACCCACTGCAAGACCAGCTTGTTCGAGGAAGGAAACGATGAATGAACCGAGACAACAATCGACGTGAAGGCCGATATTGTAGCTCGCGGCGAGCGCACCGGCGCCACGATATCATCCTGATTGCCGTCGGGAAAGGTGATGGTGGAGCCTACGAGCTAACCAGGGATCGGCATGTCACATGAGAGCGCCAGCAAGCAAGACCATAACATTTCTGAGCAAGGGACGCAAGTTAGAGGATGTCATGAATGAAAATCAAAAAGCACAAACGTGGCTCTGCGCACGCGCTTCAGGTTCACCTGGCGCGTGACAGGATCAACGGGCACCTCATAGACCTTGACACCCATATAAGCCTGTCGAACACAGCGCGCGCTGTCACTGGGATGATCCTGAACGACCGTTCACCTTGATTTGTCACCAAAGAGAGAGCGAGAAATGCTTACATTCCAGGTTGGGTGATGCCCTTGACGTCCCTCACCCAGTGTGCGTCTTGATAGCCATGACGATCAACTCGGTACCACCAGACGTCATCGTGCCAGCGCCATCGGGATTATTATACATCCTCAGGCACATGGCCACGATCTCGGCCTCTATCTTGCAAATTGACGGGAAGACGTCCGGGTGGAGGAGATTCGAGACAATGTAACATTCGAACGCAGCAACGATCATCTTGGAGAGATTATCTCCGTCTATCACCTAATGACAGGAGGGACGTACGGTAAACGGCACCAGATAACTCTCCCTGCCTCCAATCCGTGTGCGCACCGAGCTCCTTATCCATCCTCGCCATCGAGGATCCACTCAGCGGACTTGCCTTGGGCAGGGAGATCAAGGTATCGAGTGAACTCGCTGCCCTTGGGGACGAGCTTGTCCTCGATGTTGACCACGTTCAGCTCCTCTTGCAGCTTCTTTTGTGCTGGGGGGCTTCATAGCGAGGAGCATCGCTTGCTGCACGAGAATGAATGAGTGGCACTTGACCGAGGGTATCGCAAAAGAGAACGTGCCTTGGACATCGACATGTATCCATCAGCGACGCTCCGCCCAAATCCTCGAGCGCGCAGGTGTCGAAAGACGCGTAGAGTCTGCGTGAAGAGCACGTAGATGAACAAGACTGTCTCGAATGGCGAACGCGCGTTCTCGGTCCACCACTCCCGATGAGCTCTGGCTCTGGAAGTGCACATTCCAGCGACGACACGATGTCTTGTATCTTGTCCATCGTCCAGGGTAGTTGTTGGGTCGCGTCCTGGGGTGCTTTGTATGAGTTTCTAAAGGGCACAGTAGCCGTCGAGATAAAGTTGGGTCTGGAACTGCAAAGCAGGCAATGAGTTCAATTTACTGTGGGTAATTAGTAGGACTGAGTCTCACCGGGTGACGAATTGATGGCAACCCTCATGTAGACCTACAAGACTCGTCGGCAACGACTGATGCATTGGGCCTTTCGAAGTCTTTTCTTGGTGAGGACCTGCCCCATCGTCATAGCAAGTGATAAATGCTAGCTGACGTAACGTTGGCCGTTTTTTCTGTGGTCTCACGCCCCCATTGCGTCCAATCGTCATGTCCCCTTGAGTTGCTCTTGCTTTCCTTTCCACACCAACCTCATTCCTACCTAATTTACCTGCAACCATGCCTCTGCGAGTTCTCTCTCCAAAGTGGCCAGTTACCCCGCCCGACTCAGATAGATCAGCCGACGATGAAAGGTCGTTGCTCGGACGGACACATATACAAGTATGCGGCTCCCAGAACACCAGCGAAGAGTTGTGTGGCAACACACTCAAAACTAACGACACTGGAGATTCTGGATTATTACCTGAACTTCGGGATTCAGACACGGGGGATAATGGTCACAGCGGCAAGGATGGTTCGGATAAGCGCACACTTAGTTGGTTGCTCTCCCACACTATCACTGCACTGATCATCTATCTGTACACACTTAATTAGACACTGTTCTTGATCTACTGCGACATCCAAGCGAAGAAATCCAGGCAAGTAAGTCACTCAATCGGTAGCAAGCAATGTTTGACATTCTCTTAGGCACACGCACTCACGCAAAGTCAATACGCTGCTATTCTTTCGATCGTCTGCGATCTGCGATGCTCCATTGCCAAGTACGATATATAACTGACCTTGTATCAATGGACTTACTGACGACGTGCCAGACGCTGGTTTAACCGCAAGGAACAACAGATCGTCATCATGGGACCCCCTCGTAGGACACACGAAAAGCCTGGTCAAACATTTGCGGCTCAAACTATGTTCGATATGCAATCCTGTTACTCAGAGGATCCCGAAAGTCTTCAAATACTAGCCCTCCCTAATACCATGATTGAGAACGTTGGCGTCCCCGACTTTCAGCTAGAAGTCACCAGAGAAGGTCGATCCAAGGTCCTATGGGTCGGAGAGGTTGGGTATAGCTCAACGGCAAGGCAGATGCAAGAGAAGCTCATGGGCTTCATCTGCGACGCCACCAACCTCCTTTTCTTCATTGACATCCAAGAACAAATGAAGTACACTGAGCCCGACAACTCTGCCGTTGACGCGGAGGTGCTACAAGCTCAGGGCTATCTCAACTCTGATGCGTTCAGCGCCAATTACATCCCTTCCTTTGACCCCGTCAAGCTCCACGGCTTCCAGTGGGCATTCCTGAAGGTGGTCCGCTTTCACATCTGTGTCCGCAACAATGGGGAATTTGATTTTGATGGTGATGACCCTCTGTATGCTGCAACTGGGGTGAGCATGTAATGGTCACGGCGACCACTGTATGTACTGATCAGACCTGATAGACCATTTATCCGACGATTGATATGAAACGTGTTGAAGATGTGCTGCGCCATGCCAGGGTCCGACTCTGTCACTACGTTACTGGCCATCCTCCAAATGCTGAAGTTTCCGTTCCCGCCGAGTCTCTGGGCTCCTACCCGTACAAATGGACCCATATGCACTTTGCACTGAAGAGTTCGTTAATCAGTACTGCACACGAACGCTACAGGGACTGGTATGAGCGCAAAGGGAAGAAGCGCAAAAACACGGACGCTGATTCCGCTGTTATACAAGGTAACGCCGGCCTTCTGATGCTTTCTGACATATCACTTACCCTGATCCCTGCAGCACATCCAACTGAACAATCGGCTATCGTTTCTTCGCCAAATACCACTGTCCCTTCAACCTTGACCTCCCCGCCTATCTCGCCTGAAAAATCTAACTCTGGTAAACGCGCGAGGACACGCAGGGGTGATATTGGGGAGGGTTCTTGTTAACTTGTGGTGGGTGCGTGGTTCCCTTACGCCACGGATCCTGATTTGAAATGACCCATTCCCTTCATTTTCACGTACAGGTGGTGACTTTTCCTTTCAACACAATTATTTGTGACCCTCAGATCGCCTTGTGTAGAACGTGTGTCACGTCGTACGACCTATTCCCTGTATATATACTGTATCTCATTTTGTCTCTCTTTCAGCGTCTCCCTTGCCTCTTTGTATCGTCCATTGTAAGGAGTGAACCGGACACTGCATACCAGTCCTTTACCCCAACTCGCAGGCTCAAGAATGTGTCAGACAAATTTCTGTGGCACAGGACGTGGATGCGACTGGGCTGATCGTTTCGTTGTTCCAATAGTACTATACGTATGACAAAGCAGAGCTAGCCGAGTGCGACTGGCCGCACTCGGCTATTTACCTGTAGTAAGCAGGCCGGAGTCGCCTAAATAAAGTTCTAACCTTTGCCCGTTTTTAGCCACTCGGCATCAACGGTTCCAATTTTTGGGCCGGCCATGTGCACCATCACAGTTACCAATTCGGAGCTGAGTCTCCTATTGGAGGCCCTCGGCAGTATCAAACCCACCCCCCTCTCTACAGCACTACGAGAACGACTGGCATGCATTGCATTCAGTGCCGCTCCCGCTGGCGGTTCCAACTGCCGTGTTGCCCCGGGATCAGTTAGGATGGCCGAACTGGAAGCAGCAGCGGAGCAGGATGTGGACATGGAATCAGGCGAGGCTGAGGAAGAAGATGACGACGGCAAAAACAGCCACCAACCTAGTCCTACTCGGCGTGCCAAATGGGACCATAGATCCGGATTGCTACTTCGCCGCGAGACTGAGGAAGAAGATGAAGGAGAAGGCAGTGACCAACCTAATCCTACTCAGCATGCCAAACAGGTTCGTAGATTCGGATCGCTATGTCACCGCTGACCAACCTAACCCTACTCAGCGCGCCAAACGGGTTCGTAGATCCGGATCGCTATGTCGCCGTGAGACTGAGGAAGGGGACGAAGGAGAAGACAGTGACCAACCTAATCCTACTCAGCGCGCCAAACGGGTTCGTAGATCTGGATCGCTATGTCACCACGAGACTGAGGACGAAGACGAAGACGAAGACAGCGACCAACCTAATCCTACTCAGCGCGCCAAACGGAATTGTAGATCTGGATTGCTATGTCGCCATGAGGCTGAGGAGGAAGAAGGAGAAGGAGAGGACAGTGACCAACCTGGTCCTGCTCGGCGTGCCAGACGGTATCGTAGATCCAGATCACCATGTCATCGCAATGGATTGCCCCTGCCGCCTCCACCAGTGCCTCAGTGGAGCAGTCGCCACTACGTTGGTCAGCCAGCTACCTGCAGTGCTTCTGCCCTGCTTGCAACTCTTGCACTTCCGAGATTTGGCTCGGAACTCAATCCAGCTGATTGGATGCTATCTGTACGAGACACACTCAAGATTTACAGTGTCTCGAAGGACCCCGATATTTCACAGAGTGCTCATGACCTCCGGGCCATTGTATGGCAATGCCATTCACTCGGAAGTAAGGGGGTTGGGATCGAATTTGTGGTGATGCTATCATACATTCAGCTTGCATTTGAAGTTGAACGGTGAGTGCTGTCAAGTCTTTGCCTTTAAAGATGCTGATGACAGCCATGCATGCCAGCATATGCTCAGAAATGACACCCCACACAACTGTGGACGCGCTCTTTGATACTCGAGTCTCACATTTGAAATTTGCTCCCAAGAAGCGCACATTCACAGAATGGGTTAGTATGGGCAAGAAGTATGTCCGCCTTGCCACTGGTGGTTCAATCTACATCTTGGTTCTCCTCTCTGGGCTTCAGTTGAGACGCGACGTGACTAAGGCTAGTCATAAAACGCTCACTACAGTTGCTGAGCGCTTGATCAATCCTGAGTTAGCAAAGCAAGGTAAGACGTCCTCTATGCCTAAGCTTATGAATCTCATGGTCACATCCAGGTGATCAAATTTTGATCAAACAGGGTATTATACCTACAATTGCACAAATGAGGCAATGGCTTCCATTAAAGCTAGAAATACCAGGCCAAGGAGAGTTGGACTGTACAGACCTAATAAAAACAGATATTGTTTTTGGGCAGTTGAAAATGAAGTAAGTGCGCCTCTAGAACTACAATATAAGGGGCTAACAAGATGTAGAGCACTGAAGCTGCCAAAGAGAAACAAGTCAGCTTGGCAGGCATGTCAGAGTATTGTTGAAGATAGGAGTCTGGAGGTTTTTGCTTCAAATCAAGTCCTTGAATACCTTGCTCTTCCAGGTGCTAGTATCCCATTGCCCACACCTTCAGCTACCCCTTCTGCCACACCTGCTCAGTTTACTTTGCCACTTCCAGATGATGGCCATGCTTTTCCTGTCACAAAGATTATTACCAGTTATGATCCTGTGGTATACGCAAATATGAAAAACCCATGCAGCACTGATCGCATTCAAAATGCCAAGTGGACAGACGTACAACGCGAAGCTGCTAGCAAAGGAGCGGTTGCACAGAATGTGATTCACCTTGAGCAGCTGGTGGGTCATTTCTATCTACTTATAGCATTTTAAACTTATATTTGGTTCAAGCTTGGGGATCATTACAGTGGTGGATGCAAGAAAGATTCTAATGAATACATTAGAATTCCCATGAATAGTTTTCAAGGGTGAGTAATTATTGACACAAGTTTGTATATATTAACAAGAGTCAATAGAGCACTGGACATTAGAAACTCTGATGGAAGCCTCATGGCATTTGTATGCAATGCTATGCCAGTGCAAATGAAGGAAACCTTGACTGCAAAACTCACTGCTTGTCTTGGGCCAGATCATACCTTTCTCCCAAGAGACAGTAGTGATGGGCAATCCTATCACTGTCTTCATTTTTCTCACTACAATAGATATGCCACCAATGTGAGTGGTAATATATTCTTTAGTTTTAAAACTGAACATCCAGAAAACAGGGTAATGGTGCACCAAAGGATGTGCATCCTCAAATGTTGGAAAGGATAAATGCAACCAGAATGAATGTATCTCAACTTATTCCCTATCCCTCAAAGGATATAGAAGATCATCTGCAGCTCTACCATGATCTTTGCCTAATATTTCAAGATGTGTTTACATGGATGGAGAAGGCAGTATGTTCTATTGTTGTTATAGTTTTTGTATAACTGCTGACAGATCTCTAGTTTTGCATCCATTTACCTGCTGAGTATCAAGTCTTGATCAAGATTGTGGATTCATTACCTGGCCAACCTGGCAGTCCAACAAGACCCTTTGTTTCATTTGTTATCAACATTAACGTATGCACCCAAGGGCATCGTGATGTTAAAGATGTGCTCTGCTTGGTCCTTGCAATAGGGGAGTTTGAAGGTGGTGCAATAGCTCTTTATGAGCCTGGCTTGGTCTTGGAACTTGGAAATGGTGATTGGACTGTTTTCCAGTCTAATAGAAACACACATTATAATCTTCCTTACAAGGGGACTAGGGCCTCTTTTGCCTTT
Organism: Xanthoconium purpureum; assembly: GCA_038090075.1. Lineage (NCBI taxonomy): Eukaryota > Fungi > Basidiomycota > Agaricomycetes > Boletales > Boletaceae > Xanthoconium > Xanthoconium purpureum. The sequence continues at coordinate 37,881 of JBBPMA010000139.1, forward strand.
CAAACTGATCAGGCTTTTGATCATTGGGTTACTGGGCAGAATGGTTGGAATGGCAACCAATTTCTTCATTAGAGGCTTTTGCTATTAGATTACCTGTCTTTATGTAGGTCACTTATTACCAAAGGTTTTTCTGATCAAGCTTATCAGATACTTGTCTATACTTGGGACAATTCTGCAATGGCTTCCATGTGTTGCAATCGCATCACATTTATGAGGTTCGGTGCAATTCAACATGACCAAGACCCGCGCACATCTACCGACATTGCTCCGGCGCTTTGCGCCTGCAGCCTGCTATCCCAAGCAAACGAACTGTTGGAATTTATTCCACATATGGTATTACTGATTACATAAGCCTTAGTTACATCGCACCATACCTTTAGTCTACTTAGTGACTTACTGAGTACTCTACAGGTTATGAGCACTGCCTGAGGCTCTCAGTAACTGACCAGCTCACTCACGACATGGCCGACTTTGTCAAGTTGAGGCCAGACGGTCGAAATTGGTCGGAATGGCGCGAGTACGTGCAGAGTTGGGCCGAGATGCAAGGCTCAGCCAATTACCTCGCGGGAACCCCACCAACTCCATTCAGTGACGCGCGCGACGGACTACTCAGACGCGTGATCGAGGTCACAGTCCTAAAACCATTTCCAACAATTTTCGACACTACGAGACGGCGCGGGAATACGTCGACTACCTAACGAAGAGATTCGACAACGAGCGCCAGCAGATGAGCAAAGCGCTGCGCGGGAGAGTCAGAGAAGGCGCAGCCGCAGTCCAGGGACCGGGCATAACAACCACGGACCACCGGACTGACGGCGTAAGCCTCGTGACCCCAGCGAGCAGCCCACAGGACCACCATCTGTTCGTTAAACCCATGAAACCCCAGGAGAACGCGTCGACCACCACGCTGCAGAGGACGCCATGCGACGAGAGATCGTACGGAGAGGACCAGAGCGCAGCGGACGTTGAGCGAGGGGGTGGGGCGGACGATGAAGACGGTCATGAGGACGACGACGGCGAGGGCGCTCAAGCCCGTCGCACACCAGTCGCACCCCAGGAACCCGAGACGGCGACTCAGCAGGTCGACGAGGAGACCTCTGACGCCGCAAACCCATATGCAAGACGCGCAGGGCCCACAAGGCCAGCGGACGGGTTGTACGACCCACCGGACCTGCCGCTCGAGGAAGGAGCAGGCGACGAGGTCGGAACGGCCGGCGGAACGGTTGAGGATGGGGAGACGAACGAAGAGTGTCGAGCACCGGAGCGCGTCGACGAGGTCAGTCGAGTGGAGACGTCCGAGGACGAGACCACAACGACGACACCTACCCAGCCCAGTGCGCCGCTCGAGGGAGAGCGAGACGGTCCAGAGACGACCAGCGGCGCTGGAGAGAGGGACCGGGAGATCGACGAGGGCGGGCGGAGAGGTGAGGTACGCCAGCCGGACGAGCCCGTCGAAGACCCAGATGAGGCCGAGGCCACCAGGGACCAAGGCCAGACGATGACCAGCGCGAGCGCACGGAGCGCGTCGCGCAACCACCCAGCCGACACGGTGACGACGACGGATCCAGCTAGACCGTCGGAGGACCCTGCGGATGAGACGGGCGACGCTGAACGTCGTCCAGACGCACCCAGAGCCGCCCGACAAGCCTGAGGGCACGGGACAGCGAGACGGCAAGCAGAGGGTCGAGGAGGTCGAGCCGAGTGAGGTGGAGGCGTCGAGAGCGTCGATGGAGAGCGCAGAGGCAGCGGGCGACGACGGCGACGAGGGATGTCGACCGGAGGTGCCCAACGAACCGCCAGACAGGCCGCAGGTCGAGTCCACAGACCCCGCAGACATCCAGGTCGAGCCAGGGGGCGAGACCGCCACCGAACGAAATGGGAGCGCCACGCTCGAAAGCGCGGACGCAGGGACCGACGCGGAGGTCGTAGGGACGCGCCGAGACGTCCAGGACATGGCCGAGAGGTCGAGGACGCGTCGAGGCGACTCGAACAAGGGGGAGAGAGGAAGCGCGACCACGCGCGTACGATCGACGACAAGGGCTGACGAAAATGATCAGCGCACGCGAACAGTCATCGACGACGTACCTAGAGGTCCCCCAGACCCTCCACCACCACCAGACGGAGCGCGCCAACCAGTAGGCAGTCAGTTCGACCAAGGTGGCGAACTGACCGGGTGGCAATGGCACGAGCGCGCAGATGCGCAGACCAGCAGGGAGGACGTAGGCACGCGCCGAGACGTCCAGGACGCGATGGAGAGGTCGAGGACGTGTCGAGAACCGTCAATCGAGGGGGAGAGAAGAAGCGCGATAGCGCAAGGGCGATCGATGACACGAGCTGACGAACACGATCAGCGCGACGTAACAAGCGTCGACCACGTACCAGAGGATTCCCCAGATCCACCTCCACCACCTGAGCCACCAGACGAAGCCACGCAGCAGCAGAACGAACCCCCAAGAGTCGAGCTCGAGGGGGAGAGGAGCGGCGAGACGAGCTGCGACGTCGAGGTTACCAGTGGCGATGAGGACGCATCGGGACCGTCCATGGGCGACGAGGACGCCAGGAAGCGGCCGAAGAAGCTGCAGAACGCGTCAGAACGTCAGCACAAACGGTCAGAGCAGAGGGAGGAGGAGAACTCACCTCAGGGTGCTCCAGACGAGCCGGATGAGCCGGATGGCGAAACGGCCGTACCAGACGGTATCCGGAGGGCCCAGGGACGCCCTACAGGCGTCAGGGACGAGCGCGCCGTCGAAACGAACGCGCCACGTCGAGAAACCGGGCCAGGAGGCCAGTTGGGCGAGCAGGTCAGACCGGGCGACGTCGAGGGCGTTCGGGACCGCCGAAAGGTTGTCGACAACGCCGATTACGATGGGATAGGCCCCAGGAACGACGGGAACGAGCGCGGCGTCGAAACGGACGCGCTACGTCCAGATAGAGGGCCAGGGGGCCAATTGGGCAAGCAGGTCAGGCCGGGCGACGTCGAGGGCCGTTGGGGGCGCCGAATCGATGCAGACGGCGTCGAGGACGATGGCAAGGGCTGCCATAGCGACGGGAGCAATGGCGACGGCGATACGAACGTGCCAGGTCGAGATAGAGGGCCAGGAGAGCAGTTGAGCGAGCAGGAGACGATGGGACGCGTCGAGCGCGATTGGAAGCGCGAAATCGATGGTGATGGCGTCGGGTACGATGGGAGTAGTGGCCGGAAGGGTGGCGCAATGAGCGGCGCACGCTGCGACTCGAAACGAGTCGAAACGCGACCGCTAGCTGGATACCAGACGGGTCAGCACGAGCAGCGCCGATGCACGACGGACGGCGTACCTGGACCACCCATTCCACTCCCCAACCATCCTAGACGGCCTCATGCCCATCCGAACCCGCCGCGCCGACGCGGACGATTGAAAACAAGCCCTACAAGAGTCAGTTACCCCAGGACGACCTACCAGGTCATTCGAGCGCGTCAAAGCCGAATCGGGCGAATTGGACGCGCCGGACACGTTGTACATGGACCAGAGAAGCAGGGGGAGCGATCCCAGATCGCGATACGCGAGGACGGCAGTGCTGGAGCCGATCGAGGACGAGCGCGACCACGGTAGCCGAGCCGCGACTTACCATATCGGGTAACCGCTCGAGCGCAGCGCGACGCGACCTCACGGACACATTTCAAAGGACTATGTAATTGGATCCGAAGGAGGGCCATGGACCTGTGGCTACTATGTTTACTCATGTTTGATTCCAGCGGTCGTAGGGGAGAAGTTGCAGGGTTTGAATTGTTTCCTAATTTGGTACATTAGGAAAAGGTACTACCAATGTTGCTAGGATGGGGCCCCCCTACCCTCGAAATGACCGCTGGGAAGGAGCGTGTATGGTGGCTGGAAAACTTGGCTTCTCGAAGATTATAAAGCCTCGTTCTGGAGACGATTCCATCACATCCCTTTTCGTCTCCAACAGCGATCAGTTCCTTGTCTCTTTCTCAACCTGGGGGCGAACGGTTGACATCTGGGATATCCGGGATACCTCGGTATGCAAACACCTTCATTCGTTCAACCGATGCGTCTCAACGTCCGTCTCTCTAGACAACGTTTTTCTGGCCCGCAGTGGAGTCGATTCGAAAATTTCTATACAAAGTCTTTCTGGAGTTGTTGACACGTCCTACTTCTTCCACGTAAGTGGGTCAAAATTTCACTAGTTCGCTATTTCATTTCATTCTTTAGGGTGTCGCTCCTCGACTCACTCACTCAAAGCCTGTATGTCTGATCCTCTCACTCCGGTCTTACTATTCACTTGCGACCTCGAATAGTTCACATATATTAGTCCCATGGCGCACCGAGCTTGGAAATCTGGAGGAAGTGAAGCGCATCCTGTCAAGGGAAATCGAGGACAAGGGATACGAAGTTTTCACCTACTATGGCCGTGCTAATCGTGCACTCGTTCGAGTACGACGTGGGAACCTGGGGGGTGCTTTGGATGACGCCAGAGCGATCATGGTGAGCTAGCTTATCTCTCTGACCGGGATGTGACCGCCGATTCCGGTTTACGGACAGGCAGATAGCCCAATGGTCCCACCGATAGCTCACGTCGCAAGAGCCATGGCACTTATGAGGCAGGGAAGGGGAAAACGAAGGGAAGCAGTAGACGCTCTTGAACCTGCCCGTCATGGGAACGCCAAGAACTTCGTTGATTGCGTCAAGGTAAAGGACATATCTTGTGGCATCCCTTCGGTTTTGAACACATTGATTTCAGTCCGTCATCTTGTTCGAGTCAGAGGATGAAATACATTGTGTGTCAGAGCTCACTGAGCCTCGTCCATTGACAGACGACAATTCTTGCTCATGGGTGGAAGTACGTAATTGCGCAGAGAATTCAATTGGTGGGATCTCATTTACCTGACAGACACGCAAATTACTTCGTTTGGCAGAGCGTTGCTTGCAGAAAGGGGAACATTCCAAGGGTCTACAGCTTTTAGAGAGAGTACCTGATCTTCGCCCGCTTCTCCACGTCCCAGAAGCAAAAAGAATATCACTGGTAAGAACGTCATTTGTTCTTGATGTTGGTGTATTCACTGACGCACTTTTGAAAGATATTTGGATGGGGCATCCATGATCTAGTGTACATGGTCCAACAACTGAGATGTCAGGCTCTGTTCGCATTCGGCTGCACGCCAGTGGTGACGGACTTTCTCAACGCGGACGAGTATCCCATCGACGAGGAGAATGAAGCGAGGAAAGCAGACCTTAGTTAGTTCTGTGGTCAGTGGTTCGGCTTCGAAATCGCCTCCTGTTTGTTTGACAGGTATTTTAGAGAGGTTGGGAGACCAAGCCATGTGTCATGGAAAGCATGACTCCGCCATTGTTTGGTACTCTGGGTCGGGTGAGTATGAGAACCCCTTCATGTTGTATACTCAAGTGGTACTTCCTAGAATTTGCAGAGAAATGTCTTTCGGCAATAGAAGCTGCCAGCGATACGATCGATAAAGCAGTTACGAAGGACTTGGGCTTGATTACCCGCTATCCGCCAGGTTCTACTCGTCTTCTCGTCAAGCGGAGCAAAGCAAAAGTCCTAAGAAAGCTCTGGGACGATGCTTTGAAAGATGCTGACCAAGTACTTTCTTCTCTAAACCCCGTCATATAGCACTGAATGTGGTCGTTCGCAAGCTATTGATACGGACAAACTGTGTTCGTGGGGGTATGAAAGACGATCCGTGGCGTTGCACGCCCTTCATCGTTACCAAGAGGCAACCGAGACGTTGGGCGAAACGATTACGAAGATGGGAGAGTCCGATGACCCAAGAATTCGTCGTAAGTCTCCTCGGAACACATTGAAAACCTGATATTTACTACGTTCTGTAGAGTTGCGTACAGAATACGTTGCCCCTGCAGAGACCATTAAAAAGATTGATGGTCAATTTGGTGTTACCCGCGAAACATCTCCACTCGTACTCAGCTACGTCAAAACTGGGCGTCCCCGCGATGCCGTCGAACGTATCCGGATATTCAAAAGTGATCCCATTTTCTATGAACTTGTCTCCTCCATGTCGAAGGTGTTGCCCAATAAACCAGAGTCCAAGAGAGAAGATGGGTGGGCGAGGTAAGAGTCGGGACGGATGTGGAGAAATTGCGGAGGGCACGCACGTCTGAAAAAAAGGGAGCCTGTAGTAGCCTGGTAGAGGTTCCAGACGACCCACCTGGCACGGTAGACAGGCCACAGAAGCGGAGCAACGATACACAAGTAGTGACGGGCGCCATACAATTCGAGCTAGGCAGTGAAGTCGACGAGTTGGACGAGGGTGTTGTATGTAGATGCGTGCTAGTCGACACGACAAGGTGTTACCCAGGTCGCTGTTTTCAACTAGACTGTCGACGGCGAAACGGTAGCCAAGAGAAACCAACTGGTTGTTGTTCAGCGAACCGCTGGTACCAGTGACAGTCATCGGATTGTGTCGACCTCCAAAGAGCGTAACTCGGCAGTCGTTGATATGAACTAAAGCTTTGTATCGAGAGGGACCTAAAGCGGCGGCGGCACTCTGCATTTATATACGTGACGTCAAAAACAGCCACTCTCCGTCGATGCAGAGCTTGCGCTACAAAAGTTTTTGGACGAGAGGCTTTCACTGCCACGAAGCCTCAAGCTCCCTCAACTCTCTCATTGCCGTCTCTAGCTGCACGTCCACCTTCTTCACCAACCCATGCAATGTCAGGATGTTCGCAGCAATGCTGGCAAACTGCACCTTGTATTTCCCAAGGGCCTTCTTACTTGGCCCAG
>JBBPMA010000140.1:0-44025 GCA_038090075.1 Xanthoconium purpureum
GACGAAAAGTTCCCCCGCGTAACGTGTCACAGGCGCTGACGACGAAGCAAAAATTTGGTCAGCCATGTCACGCGTCACAGGGGCCGACGAATCAATCGAAATGGTACAGTATTCTACTTACCGCTTCCCCCGGTTGTTTTCTCCGACTATCATAGTCAGTGGGGAATCTTATTGAGTTAGTATCCATTGTATCCCTCTCAACGCGGTTCAGTTCGGTGGTATGGTGATAGACTCGTGACCAATCCGTCCATGAGGCAAGCTGTCGATAGACGGACTGGTAAAATTGGTTGGGGCGGGGTGAGCGGATTCGCCGGGTCCCGTGACTTTTGTCCAATCAGATAATCCGGATTTCCCCGATGAAATTCAATTTGATATTAGATTGTAATTCATGATCGAAAATAATCGATTGAAGTAAGTACTACGAAGAGGATGTGATGAATGCGAGTTGAAATGTTGATTCCTTGACTCCATGGACCCTCAAGCCCTCGCGCCGTTTGTTGAGCTGATTCGTCGCGCTCCATTGGAAACACTGACTCAACTCGCTTCGGCTGAACTGATGGAACATTTCCTTCATCCAGACGTTCTGTCCTTTGCAAAGACCGGTGTCATTCCTCCATTGCACCTTGGTAGTGCCTTTCTTCCTGTCTTTACAACGCTCGAAAAAAGTTCGGGTGTTACTCGCGAAGCAGATGTCTGGAGCCCATTCATCTTGGCGACCACGGACTTTTGCAAGACAATCAAGCCTGAGTCCACTGAAAGGATCATGGATCGATATCTCCGACCAGCTCAGTGGACTCTCTCCCGTAGTAAAAAGGGCAACCAAGACCAAGTACTTATTCTGCTGAGTCTGTTTGAAGCCAACCGCTTCAGTGGTGAACGAGTGAACATGTCCACCTTCGAGTATATGCACCCCGCGCATCCCAACGGATGAAACCATCAGACGATCTCAGACTCTATTCTATCCCTCCTCTCCCCTCCGATTGGACTCCACCTTGGCATCTGATCGACCAGCTGGCAGCTTAACGTGTTCGCTGGGCAGCTCCATCTCGGAGATTACAAACCATTATTTCCTTGGCTTACCTACGAAAGAGTCGCTCGACAATACAGCAATTCGATGGAACTTATCCAACATTCCTGGTGGCTTCGAAGACATGGAAATCACGTTTTCGGGTTCGTCACTACCCTCCGTGGTGGCACTGCTTGCCATTCGAAACAGAGGGCGACCGTTCGACCAGACGCATATGAGTAGGATCCTTCAAGGACGGCTACTAACACAGAGACTTTGAGGGATGATGGAAGCAGCTTGTTGTAAAACGTCGTGGAGTTGGTCTGGTAGGAGAGTCCCCGAGAGAGCCTCCATCATGGGCACGTCTGAGTTGGAAGAAGAGGTTACCTGTACAGATTCAAGGCTAGTTATGCTTTCCTTCATCGCCAATAGTGACCCTGGTATTTCGAGTTGTTGCATTATTTAGTTTGTGGGGACTCCGAGAGCGAGACGCGTCCTGTCTCTCACCATAATGAGTGAACTGGAACTCAGGTTCTCCCCATCAACCGTACAAGACGCAGGCGGATTCCGCCTAATAGAACTCTCACCCGAACTCTGCCAGCTCATCGACTCAGCGATCGAGACGAAACCATCCCAGCCAATGTAAGTCATGCAACCACCAACACGCCACGCTTTTCATCCTGGATAGACTCTCCATCAAAGGCCACCCCACCGAGGATGCCGTGGTATGCACCGCGGACAAGACGTACACCTTGCGCTCGGTCGTGCTCTCCAACACGGTGTTGGTCGTCACCCCCTCGAGGTCGGATCCGGACGGGACGGTCCACGTTCGCGATCAGCTGCACGAGGTGCTCGAGCTCGTTCCGTCCGTTCCCAAGTTACACAAGCTGTCCGCGCTTCTGAGAGGGATGGAGTATGACGAAGGGGATGAGGATCGACGCGTCCGTCACGTCGCAAACGCAACATCAGCAGCCACATACTGACCCGCACCCCACGTTTTCAGGCGACGCTTCCAAAATACAGCTACCAGCAAGCACGAAAGGAGATTCAAGCGAGCGAGTCCGAGCTGAGAAACGGTCTCAAGGAACGACGTGTCCTCGTTCTCGATGGTACGTCCCGTTCCTCCATCCACTGTGGTATCTCAACCATCCCACTGATACAACATCTTCGATGAACGCAGGCCAGCTTCGGCCCATCGCGCCAGAGCATCTGAATACAATCCTGGGGCTCCTCCTCAATTATCTCATATCGCTGAACCTTGCGTACGAGGCTGCGCCCGTGGAGGATTTGGTTTCTGCGCTAGCTGATGAGCATGATATCCCGCGAGAGGTGTCGGACCAGGTCATGTCTTGGTTCGGCCAAGTCAAGGAGGATACGTGGAAGATGGACGCCAACGCGGTGGTCGCAGAAATTGGATTGGGAATCATTAGGCACTACAAGGTATCCTCTTTCTTATCACACCTACCTCCTCGTTGGCTGACATTCTATCCCGGGAAAGCACGAGCCCATTCTGGAGACGGAATTCATGAAGAAATGGAAGGACACTGTTGGCGATGCGTTCGAATCGCTTGTCTCCCTGAAACTCCTCTCTGTACGTCCTCTCTTACCTTTCTTGGGGAGTCTCAGGTTGATACGAGCACACCTGCAATGCCAGGGCAACTACCTCCGAAACCCAAACGAGATCTCAGGCGCAACGCTGAGCTACTTGGCGGCTTCCAGCCTCCCGACAGACCCCGCCGCACGCTTTTCGGAACTGTTCTTGACGCGCGCGCGGTGGAAGAGTGACGAGATCGAACCATTTCTCTCGGACATTGCTGTGAATTCGAAGGAGCGGGACAAGTTGTTGCTCAAGTATGCGCGCGCGATGACGACCCCGGAGGGTACTTGGTACACTGCAAGGGTGGGGTACAATAATTAGGAGTTGATGCTCAGCTTGTTCCAGATGCATGGAGGTAGAGCAGAATGCATACTTTTCCGTGACGTACGTAGCATATTATATCACTGTCAATTGACGCGGCATGACGCTACATCAGAACAAGCAGAATACATTGCATTGGGATGGCAGCTTGAGGTGAGCCCGTCTCCGCTGCCCTGGAGGCCGACGGTTCTGCATCCGGACGTTTAAGTGCAAGCCGTGATTTCTACATGGCACTGAACCTTTCCTCGTATTTAGGAACCATTGCATCCCCCACGACTGTCTCCTAGGATACGAGTTAAATTCCGTTCTCCGGCCAACCAGGATAAGTATCGGACTAAAGCTCATAAGCTTGTGGTGTATTCACAGCAACGCGTTGATCGATGCTGAAGAGGTCGAGGTAATACTGTGCGTACTGATCCCTGTTATCATTCAATTTTGGCTCCTCCTGCGGTAGAGCACAACCAGAAATTGTGGGCAACGATCTATTATGAACTCCCAGGACTCACTCCCGTTTGGTGACTCGGCGAGCTTGTCCTCCCACTGACTATCTCAAGGCACTCAAGAAGGTTGTCATCCGTGGTACCCGAGGAGCACGCTACCACCTTGGTCATTTCCTGCGAAAAGGGTCGGTGATTGGGAATCGACTACCGATGTGCTCGTCGATACTGGTCCGAAGAGAAGGACTATGGCGTGTGTTCAGGCTCATCTAAGACTGCGACGTTGAATGGTGATGCTGTATTGTGCGTCGAAAAAAAGATTACAACAAGGTAGCCCAGTCCAAAAAGTAAATATATGCGATCGTCATCTCGTTCCTTACCGCTACTCCTCCCTCTTTCGTGCCTTGCCTCGCGTTTTCACACCACGGCTCAGCGTCCTGACAGGCGAAGGGTGGTAATCTTCGTCCTCGTCGTCCTCGTCTGCGACCTTTTTGCGTTTCCGCTGAGAACTGGGTGATGATGCCTGCGTGTAAGTCTTCTTGGCGGAGAGAACCTTGAGACCCGAGGGTCCCATCAAGCTGTCGATAAAATTCCAGAGCGCTTTGCCGACGTTCCCATTATTTCGAACGTCGCGGAATTGTTCTCGGATCCGTAGGCGCATGTGTAAGACGGCGTTGGCTCGCTCGTGGTGCGAATGTTCTCGAAGGATATAAAGTAGTGTCCCTAGGCGAGGACAAGACGGTCAGCATCAACGGGCGTTCGGCATCACGCGTCAAGCAAGGCCGTACCCATAAATACAAATTCGACAGGTGCGACGCGCTTGTCGACCTGCTCAAACGCCGTGTTAAGCTCAGGCGTCGTGGCGATATACCCAAACTCATTCAACACGTCGCCGATGTGGTTCTTGAACGCTTGACTCGGTTTGTCCACGCGCGACAGCCATTTTTCGAGTTTGGCTGCCGTGGGCAGGCCATGCTCTGGTAACAAGTCACAGCAGAATACCAGCTGTGCAAGGCATTGAAAGTCGCGGCCGCGTCGTGTGTCCCATTCGAGGACTTCAGCGAGGCCGCCCTCGCAGTTAACGTGTCGTAGTTCGAGATCGGCTATCCAATCTGCCCAATGTGAGGAAATTGCTTGCAATTTTTCTACGGGCCGTTAGATCGTCGGTTATCCCTCGATACCCGAGTATATGTGCGCACCTGCTGCTGTCAAACTCATTCCAAGTTGTACCCGTTGAAAAATTTCTCTTTCTGTACCCGGTGGAAGGTCGTGATACTCCACTGGCGATATGACGTGAGTATTGAATGGAAAAGCACGTCCCTGCAGGGGAGAAAACTGACCGCATGTGATCCTCGTTTCTGCAAACCGTCGTTTCCACTGCTCAGGGATTTCTAGACGTGTCGTCTTTTGAGCTTCGGATATGACGAACCAGAAGCTCTTCTTTGTGCGTGCGTCGCGGTCTGGAATAAAGGGGCATCAGCACGGCACGACGAACTTAGGGCGTTGCACCCACGAGGTATCTAGGACAGCATGAGTATCGGTCGGTCGGAGAGGCGGGGCAGATACAGGCGCACCAAACCATCGAGAAATTTTTGTATTGATGTCAACCTCTGCTTGCCGTCGACACACACCCTCACGATCTCTCCCTCGTCGTCCTTTTGGACTGCAAATATGACAGGCGGCACGTAAAAATTGCGAAAAATTGAATCGATGAGCCCAATTTGCTTGCTCTCGGGCCAGACGACATCTGCGAGCAGGCCCTGTGACGATGAACGTGGGTAGTGGCGACAATGCGGGACGTACCTCGTTGGTAGCTGGGATTGAGATCAATATATCCCTCGTGTATGAAGGCTGTGGCATGTCAGAGGGACGGTAGTCGAGGACGAGACATGGCGTGCTCACTGTGGAGTTCTTGTGCGCTGTAGCTCATCGCGGATGGGGGCGTCAATGCATGGGCTATTCGAAACACATTAGGATCTGGATTCTCGTCGTCCGAGCCGAATTCCTCGTCGAGCTCGTCAATGTCCTTGTCTTGGCTGTCGCTTTTGTTGGCCATGTTCGCGGCGGGGACGCGAGTCGTGTTGACGAGGTTCGTTTGGCGTGGAGGGTTGACTCAGCCACACACGCGTCGCGGAAGTATAATCGTTCATTATGTAGCTCATTATGTACACTAGCACTAGTCTTTACCGCCCTCGTTCCACTCCCCAAACTCGTCGTCGTCGTACTCGTGCCCGTCGCTGCGCACGTGGAGCGTCGCATCCGACGACGATCGCCGGTGCAATGCCTCGTCCTCAACCAATCTACGCCCTTCCTCGCGGCCCTCCGCACCGTTATCCGCGGAACTATTTACTCCCCTCGCGGTAGGTTTCTTGAGGGCGTCAGTGCTGATGCTATCCTCGTCGTCACTCATGTCTCCGAGCTGCCAGTTCTCCTGGGCCGCTGACTCCCCCTCCTCGGGGACACGAAGGGCCTGTACTTCGTCTTCTTCGCTGTTCTTGTTGGCCATCATGGTAGATCGAGCACCCGGTGTTCGTGATAGAGCAATATTCCCTTGAGAGCGCTCGGGTTTCTTGTGCGTAAGAAGGACGACACCAGATATGAGGATTACAATAGAAGCGAAAATGCAGAAGAGGATCCAAGGCTGGTAGGCACCCACTTCGTTGTTGAACATGAGCGAATCCAAGAAACTACATGTAATGGGTAAACAGAAGTTGCACGACAATGTAAGAAGCATACCCTGTGGCCGTGTAGACACCGTAGAACACAGGTACGACGAGTGTGGAATCATACACCTTGAGTCCACGGTTCAAACATATAATCTGCAAGACCGCTGTGATGGACAAGAAGATGATGGTGAGGATGGGCGCAAGATGTCCAAATTGGTTCCCGGGATTTTCGTGTGACAAACTCCCAGTGAGCAACTTGACACTACAAGGACTCAGAACAGCCCGAGAATAAAGTGCTGCGGCTACGTACGTTGCCTTGGCAAACACAAGACATCCACCTGCGAGACCGCCACCACAACATGCCCAACCAATTCCGAGGATCCATGCGATCTGCCTGTCGTCCTTTGATGCTGTCCAGATCTCGAGCTTCTCCATGATCCAGAGCGAGAAAGAGGCGTAGGTGTTCTTGACTTTGCCAACAAAGGTGGTACTGGGTAGGGGTGACCTGCGCGCACTCATGCCCGTGAAGGGCTCCGAGGTGATATCAGCACGAGAAGCGAGGACTGCGTCAAGTGAGAAAGTGAACTTCAGGACGATGAGTAGAGCAATGGTCATGAAGAGGAAGAAGGCGAGCCATCCACCCCTCCTCCAGAGGGCGGTGAGGTGGTCAACGTTGGTCTCTGAAGAGAGACCACTGTTGATGCCGCCGAATGCGACTATGCCAATGACGCCAACGACTACGATAATTGTACCCTACGGGAGGTCAGCTAGACAAACATGGACTGATAGAGTGACGACCGACATATATATCCGTTCGGGTAACTGGTGTTCCAACCATAAATCTAGCAAAGAGGAAATTGAAGATGAGAGATGTAGAGCCCAGAGGGGCGACATATTCTGAATGGGGAGCGTGAACGACCAAAGCATTGCTAGGGGCAGAAGGCTTGCCTGCTCGTATGTAATCCAAGGCAAGTGTACTACCTATGAGCTGCGACAAGATGTAGAGGGTCATTCCCAAGAGCCATAGTGGTCGTAGCCAGTCCCGACGACGAGCAGACTTTGGAATGGCATTCGTGCGGACCTAACGAGGGATGTCAACAGGCTAATTACGATGCGCAGCTCGAGAAAACTCGCATGATCTAGTTTCGTGAGATTCAGACCAGCAGCATTGAGGACGGAGGCGAGGAGAATGATAGTGAATCCAATGATGAATGCGACGACGGAGTTGGTATGATGTACGGTCGTCGATGTCCCTGTCGTCGAGCTCGTCGTGTTGTCCATCGACGAGGACGGTGTCGATGTGGCCCGGAATGAAAGTCTCCTAAGCGGTGCCCGCCGAGTTTGGCTTTGTTCATGGAGCGCATCATCGACCAACTCGCTGTCCACCTCGACGCCGCAGCCAACGACGACAACGCTCTCCTCAGAGACACCGTCGCCGTCCTCCGTCACATTCAGCAGCATCCGCACGGACCACATTCAGTCTCGTGGGACGCTCTTCGCCGCGACTTTGAGCGTCTCCGAGACCACGGCTTCTGGGAACGCTCCACCGACAACGACGAGCTCCTCGATGCACTCCGCACCTTGCTCACAGCACAGAAGCCCGTCGAACCGCACCAGGGACCTGCGTTGGGTGAAAAGTTTTCCATTGTCGTACCTCCGCAGTCCGTGTCATCCCAACTCGTATCCAACCGGGATCCTCTCCTTCTCCCCATCGAGCTCATCGACATCCTGAACAATGCCTACTTTCTCCATATCCTGGCCACTGACCCAGCACAGGTGCTTCCACCCGGAAAGTCTCTCCTCTCTGTCATGTCCCGCTCCCACACCACCGCTGATGGGGACACGAAGCCGTCGCTGCAAAGCAAGGTTGAAGACATTGCACACAAAGCATTCTGGGACGAGGTGCGAACCTCACCGCTCCCGTCATCCGCATACGGCTGAGCTTCACGCAGGCCGTAAATACCCTTTCCAATCCAGAGCCCTCTGCACAGCTTTCTCGCATCAGGTTTCTTTACAAAGATCTACACGATGCTCTTTCTCCTCTATTGCCGCCCAAGCATTCCGTGTTGGTGACGCTGTCTAGTCCCCTATCACCCACGCCTTCACCTTTGGACTCTGCCGTCGTGCATCTCCGCGAGCTTTTGGCTAGTCTTCGGCAACGTTGCGCTCCGGCTCGTGATTCAGAGTTAGAAGCACTTCAGCGACCGCTTGACGACCCCCCTGCTCGGTCTTCTCCTCCCGTCGCACTGGCTAAGCTAGTTGCCGACACTGTCAAGAACATTCTGAGGCTCTCCGAGGTCATGAAAGACGATCTTTCCCAGTTCATACTGGGGAGCATGACAGAGCAACAACTCGGGTCCGTCGTCGCGAAACAGGCCAAGACAACAGAGCGAGAGATCGTGATTGACGTTTGGCATCGAGATAAGATAATCCAAGGATGGACATCTTGGCTCGACAAGCAACAGCATCCTACCCATCTGAGTGCCGTTTCTACGGAACCGCGTTTCTTGTGGGTCGTTTGTATCGTCCAGGCTCTGGGTTCACCCTCGCCTGTTTCTTGCCCTCTTCCGACGAGAGCCGTCCAGATTTCTCCCAGCGCATCCTCTGATAATGAGGATAAAACGAAAGAGTCTTCTGCAATGAACGCCAACACACTTCCACCTGTTTTCTTCTTCTCAGCCCCGACTCTTTTGAAGATTCAGAATTATCTACAGGCGCTCGTCATTGCTGCCTCCTTGAACGTTCTCGCACGACTTCCTGCACCTACTCGCCCTTCTGGTGCGAGTTTTGAACCTCCCGACCCTGATTCGTTCATGTCTCGCATTTGGACACTTTTGCGCGCCGAGATTTCCGGAGAACCAGACGCAGGGGATACCAAAGTCATTAACCTCGCTGACGAGGTCATCCGTGTGCGGTCACAAGCGAGCGTCACGCCTTCTACTACACTGTCCAAAGAGGAGGAAGCAACGCTGCGCGCAGACGTCGATCGCACACTTCGATACGAAGATCCGGTGTACAAGTTATTACAGCGTCGTCTACTGACAGAGCTGTCCAGTGCGCTCGTGAAACGCCGTCATGAGGACGCTGCTCGGGATGCTGGCACAGGCGCTGGGCCGGCGATGTTACGGACAGGGAGGGATGGAGAACGGGCGGGGAAGCGACCGAGGCTTGTCCTCGATCCAGAGGACATGGAGGAACCGCGGATCATGCCCCGCAGCCTACCCCGGATAGTCGCAGGTGTGAAGGGATTCGAGGATCCTGTGTTGAGTCAAGCGATCGCAGAGGTGTTTGGACAGATGGATAGTTGCTTGTGGTGGGTGGAGAAGGTATGGGGCGATGTCGTTAAAACGGGGAGCGTCGAGGACGCTGGCAGTTCGCCGAGGAAGAGCGATACATAGAATGGACTAACACGACTTTGTTGTACATGTTTTGTAGTGTAGCCCAAACCTAGAGTGCTTACGGTACTTGGACTAGCTATTATAACATTGTTAGTTCAGTGGTCTTGACCCTACCACATCCTCATTTGACTCACCCACCAGCGCTAGTCTCGACTCACAATGGCTCCACCAAGGCGAACGGATCCAAATTACATGGATGTTGACTCGGATTCCGACATATCACTGCTCGGGGACGATGAAGTTCGCGCCCGAGGCAAAGGAAAAGGCAAAGCCACAGACAAGCGCAAGAAAGACAAGGCAAAGGAAAAGGCAAAGGATGTACGTCCACCTTCGTGCGTTCCAGCTCCCGTCTAACCCATCCATCCAGCAAGCATATACATGGGAGGCATCCTACACGCGCTCATGGGACACCGTCCAAGAGGACGAGACGGGCAGCCTGCAAGGGGCGGTCGAAGACCTCATGGCGAGGGGCCGACGGCGAAGGCACGCACACCGACCTCTATCCCACTGATCGCATTCCTTCCTCATCGTGTTCGCCAGACTGCTCGCGCCAGCTGCGGCCATCCGCCGTACCATCATCCGACATCTCGTCCTCCTCCTCGATCTGTCCGCGGTGATGATAGACCGAGACATGCGTCCGACGAGGTTCGACCTGTCGCTGCAGTACGCGCGCGAGTTCGTCGTGGAGTGGTTTGATCAGAATCCTCTCGGTCAGATTGGCGTGGTCGGTATGCGCGGTGGGGTTGGCGAGCGCATCGTTGAAATGTCTGGTAGGGTCTTGTCCCCACTTGCGGTGTTTTCGTTCACGCTGGTTTGCAGGTAACCCACAGGACGTGCTCAAGTCACTCAGTGATCGGACGAAACTAGAACCCGCTGGCGAGCCCAGCTTGCAGAATGCCATCGAGATGGCACGGAGCAGTATGAGGTCAGCCTGATCCGTTGTCGCTTCCTGCTGGATTACTGAGAGTTGCAGTCACCTCCCCACTCATTCGTCGCGCGAAATTCTCATCATCTTTGGCTCGCTGACGACCTGTGACCCGGGAAACATTCATGACACCGTCGATGCCTGCGTGAAGAACAAGATTCGAATATCTGTGGTCGCCTTGGCGGCGGAGATGAAGATATGCAGAGACATGTGCGATAAAACTGGCGGTAAGTCGATGCGACGCACTAGTGTTTCTTCGCCGCTCATGAAATGAACAGGACAGTTTGGCGTGGCGATGAACGAAGGGCACTTTAAAGACTTGCTGTTCGAGCTTGTTCCCCCGCCGGCTCAACGGACCGTCGTCCGCGCTGCTGGGGGGAGTGCAAACCCTGCTGCGGATCTGATGATGATGGGCTTTCCGACGCGGCTCCCCGACTCGTCGCCACCGAGCCTTTGTGTATGCCACTCGGAGATGAAGAGTGAAGGCTTTCTCTGTCCACGGTGCATGGCCAAAGTGTGCGACGTGCCAACTGATTGCGATATTTGCGGGCTGATGATCGTGAGCTCGCCGCATCTCGCTCGGAGTTATCATCACTTGTTTCCCGTCAAGCCCTATCAAGCCGTGTAAGCAATTCCTTGACTCTGTGACAACGTTGTTAAACGAATATTTGCAGGGCGTCGGTCGATGAAGTAGGCGAGCGCCCGGGCGTATGTCACGCATGTGGACACCCGTTTCCAGCAACGCCATCGACTGCGCCTGCCTCGGAGGGGACCAGCCCGCTGGGTCGGTATCGATGTCCGGACTGCAGCCACGATTTCTGTACGGAATGCGACGTGTTCGTGCACGACGTGATACATTGTTGTCCAGGATGTGGCAAGTAGTACAGGGGTTAATTTCACAGAAAAGGATGCGCGTCGCGTCTGTCAATTGACATTCACTTTACCTCTTCTCAAGGCTTTTCTGCGCTCGGAAACCACTTCGGGATTGGATGTACAGGTTCTGCAACGACTGGCCCCCGCGATGGCCAAAGTGTTAGCGAAGCTCAAGTGCCGGATGTCATCTAAATTACGATAGCCGAGAAACTGGCGGTTCTGTTACGTTGTTCACGTGAATGATTCCGCCGTAACTTGTCCACATGTTTTTCCTGTCTGTCGTCGCTAATTTAGATGGCGTGTACAACCCGCGCTGACTGCGAGGATTCGTCGCGCTGGAAGCTGTGGCATGCGGTTACAGAGGATGTCATGAATCTCATGAGTCTGCGGACATGAATATGATATTCCATGTTCGATACACTTTGTAATAGAGTGGAGCGAGTAGTGGCTGCGGTCGCGAGCGTGTATTCAATTGGGTTCTGGGACTTGCCATAGCGAGCCGACCTCAACCCATTTTTCACCGACCTCAACATCTGGGAGCAACGACGGCCACGACAGCGAGGTCATGCCCACATCGCTCTCTCCGCGCACCGAACAAGTCGCAGTACTGCCCTCGCTCCCGCCCTCCCCGTCATTACTAGACGAAGTTTTCAGCCACCCACACCTCTGGAGCGTGCACCTCGATGATTTCGACTTGCAGCGCTCACGGCGGTCCTCGTCTGGATCTACGCGTAGCCATGCCAAAGGGAAGGGAAGGGAAACCATAGAGGACGAGGATGGAGGCGTCGAGGGCGCCGAACAGGGCGCAAGCTCGCACGAAGCATACCCTCCCATGACCGACGAAGCTGCCGAGACGCAAAGAGTCGAAGAGGTACGTGTGTGACCGCCCATTCCCTCCTCTGCCTTTTTTTTCCAACGGCATACGCATATGCGTCCGGAGCGTTCGCTCCTCCACGTCTCACCAGCACACTGACGATCCATCTTTTTTCTGTGAATAGACCCTCAAACGTTGGGAGCTCGCCGAACGACAACGCCGGAAATCAGCCCGAGAGTCCACGCAGTACACCCCCCGCCCATCCCTCTTCTTCAGCGTCACCCGTACCGCCGGCCTCGTCCTCTCGGGCCGGACACCTATTGGGACCTCTGTCGTTCCAGGCAGCTCCCGTGCCTTCAAATCACACGACACCGTCGACGTCGCGCGCGGGGGGTATGCCGTCCCCCTCGACGACATCGGCCACGCCCGGGACGTCGCCGTGCACTCGCCGAGTCCTTCCCTCCCAGAACATAACACGAGCTTGGACGCTGGCGCCGCGTCGTGCTCGGGCTCGGGTACAGGCACGTCAGAAAACCCGTTCGTTCACCCTTTGGAACACGCGCGCGCACTCACGCCTGTCTCCCCGACACTGATGCTACCGCCTTCAGAACCGCCGTCGCCCTCTCCGTTCTCGGATAGACACGCGCAGCAGGCTGTGCAGGGAGATTTGGCGGCGCGCATGAGCGCCGAGAGCAGAACCAAGCAGTCTCTGGCAATGGGGAGTAGGACGTCCTTGGTTCCACCGCCCCGTCCACTCGGGTTTCCTCCACCAGAGGACACACCTCGCGCGACGCAATTCCAGCCGACGTCACAACCGGTCCTTCGGCCGCAGCGGATGCGCGAAGATCCAGAAGAGAGACGAGAAGTCAGGTGGTGGCATGATTGGTTGTGTGGATGCAGCGAGGGTCCCGATCGGGGAGGCGACAATCAGGTACGTGTGCAGTGGTACCGACGTCACCCCATGTTCACGTCCGCTTCTCAACACAGGCTGGTCGCACGAATCCATTTGAATAGCTTGGTCGCAATGGGTCAACAGTCACTCGTTTTCATTTCTCCGCATTCTATCTCTCCTTTCTATGCACATTCACTAGGGACTCGTGCATTGTTATTTGTAGGGTCGTGCGTTTCTTTTCAGCGCGCGCCTTGTCCTTCGTTTGATCTTTTCCCGTTCTACATACCCTGCTTATTGTCTATTTCCCTTAGCTTTTTCGGTGCATCACAGCAGACATTGTCATATGAGGAGATAACATATTGTAAATTCTAGAGAAGGAAAAGGTGTGATACAGTGCATTACAACACGAACCAAAATCAAGAATGATGAGGGTGATCAATGCGCTATAAGTGTAGGTATGGGGTAAGGCAAAAGGTTAACGTTAGGAGAATGTTGAGAGAATAGCTAAAGTGCGTTGCTACCATTGACACGAGTGGTTATTAAGGCCCCTAGCGTCAGTCATAATGTCTCGTTGTCACGTTCGATGCAGTCCAATGCGGACACAAGGTATTTGTTATTCAGCAGAAGGGAATCGTACCAGCTTGGCCTGCAGAGCATTTTCATCTGGTTCGGTGCTGTCGAGGTTCTCTTCCACGACCTAGAAAGAAACCCACAAAAAAGGTTCTTCAGCGGACCATCAGTGGGAACAAAATAATCGAAAAACAGACTTGTGTGGGTTCGGTGGCTACGTCACCAGCCCCACTGGCAAAATCATGGTGTCTGGCGATAGTCACCACCTCTCCTTCCTCTGCGACAGCGGAAATTACGATTTCCACTGATGAAGGCGAACTGCTGCCACTCTGGTTCGGTACGCCTTCTATCACGGAGTCATCTTTCCCGTTGGTTTCGATTCCACGCTCAACATCAGCGTCTGTGCCTGGCACAGGGGGAGCACCTGTATCATTTTGGGGGCGGCGGACGTATAACAACCAGTCGGGAACAATCGCTCCAGTTCTTGTACGGGTCCACGTATAAGTAAGTGTAGCAGTGCGAGAGTGGACTTCTCTTCCCAGGCTGAAGCAAGGGATAGACAGACCATCTGTGATCAGGCGTGACATTCCAATCTTCGTGCAAAAGGCAAAGAAGAGTACTTACGGACGATGATAGAACCAAGTACTATGAATGATACGATAGGTTGTAACGTTGCAGCAAGCAACTGCGCCTGGTTAGCAGGCGGATTCTCGGGTGCTGGCAGGCGTGTGAGAGCCAAAGCAGAAACGAAAACCGCGCTGACGCCCATCTATACACGAAGGAACTAAGATCATCATTGTACCCTGGAACAAGAGGAAGTACTACGCACAGGACCTACGGGAAAAATGTGAGTAATGCATCACAATAGACCAAATTGTGTTGGCGTACCAAAATGACCAGCAAATAGCGCTTCCTTCCAAGATGTGATCTCGGGTATCCACCTGTAAAGTAAAAGGAGAGGGGGAATACGTCGAAGAACAAGGGTTGAAAGCATCAGTACAACCAATCGCCATGGAGTGAGCCCCAGTTCTGGTGAGTTGTATGAATCGAAAGGGAGCCAAGCACCAATATAAATAAAGCAGCCGCAATTTAAAACGTAGTCGATTACGGATGAGAATGAATCATTTTCCGTCTGGACATTGAAATGGCCATCCCACGAGATCGCGCAGCCTTCAATAGGGTGAGACATGATGTTATATCATTGGAAGGCCCTCTGACCTGCTGCGAAGGCTGCCAAAAGGTCGTCGACACCGAGCGAACTGGCCACACCGATCGTGAATATAGCAAGCGCCAAATATTGCGCGACAAACGATTCGCGATCGATAAAGCCCTTGCGATGACTAACTTGCATTAATCTAGAGAATAGTAGGCCTGTGAAGAGGTGAGCCATATTACTCTCCGGCGATGGATAACAATTGACCTAGGACAGCCCCGAGAACGGTTCCCAGGATAACCTCATCTGCATCATACGATCGAATCAGAAAATTGACAATAATAAATCTTGACATGAACCAACTTACATAACCACCCAACGAGGAACCATTTTCCGATGGCCACACGGGTTGAAGTTTCGACCGTCAGGTAGATTGCTATAGCGAGAAAGGGGTATGCAAGACCATCGTTCGATGCGGATTCAGCGGAAAGAATCCGACGAATCTCCACAGGAACGTGCATACTGGCGAATCTCCCACCTAGACAAAAAAACAGGTTGAATGCCAGGTTGAAAATGTGGGAAGTAAGGGAAACAAACGGGTGATAGCAGCACAGGTAACGGGATCCGTTGGAGTGAGGCAAGCTGCGATGCAAAGTGCCGAGACTTCGTCTAAACCAGGGAAGAGCGCGTGCAAGACCGCTACAGAAGGAAGGTGTTGACATGGTGGATGATGTAAATGGTAAGACGTACCCGAGACGACAATCCAGCCGAATACCATGGTGGGGACAACCATGACGAACAGGCTTTTAGCATGTTCCTGCATGTAAGCGCAAGGTAGCTCTACTCCAACAGCGAATAAACCAGTGGCAAGAACAACACGCATAATCTCGAGAGTGATTCTGTTCTCTTGCGGGCCGCCCCAGCCTCGTGGATCAAAGACGTTGGCCACATAAGGGCCAATGAGTACGCCGAAACCAGTGCCAAGAACGACTTCATTGATGAATAGCTGAAGAGGCTATCATTAGATCAAAGATAAGAGTACGAAAATAACGGGAACAAACCGTTTCTTTTACTAGGAGGGATACCATGGAAAACTAGACATGTATGGTGAGCCTGGACGTCAGCGCAGAAAATGGTGCGCGGTGGGATGTTGGCAAGAATCGGATGTGAGCGGACTTACCAGGACGACAAAACCGCCGAGACAGATATACGCCAGAGTTGGCGCGGAGACCTGTGGATTTCAGCGAGTTTGTGTGTTGAATTTGGGAGAGAGGTGGAAGACGGACTTGCAGGAGATCGAAGGCCATTGCCGGTACTTGGTGGGCAGACAACAAGAGGAGAGGCTGGCTCGAGGTCTTTTCAGCCGTATCTACCGGTCACGTGGTCCGGTGTAAGGACGAGGATCGCTGAAACAGGGAGCGGTTTCCATACGTAAATATATGGAGTTGCGAAAAACTTGCGTGTGGAGACGTGCCTCATGGAAACACCCGAGTTGAGACCCCGAAAACACCCGACAGCATCCAGTGTCGTCACCGATTAGTGGATTTCGCAGCAGGAGAATATGTAGTCAGGTTGACTAAGAAGATGGCCGAGAAATTGGAAATCTCGGACTCAGAGGCTGGGGAGTTGGCCATCCTTACACTCAAGATCAGTCTGATAGACGCTGTCGGATGCTTTCGGGGTCTCAACTCGGGTGTTTCCGAGGCACGTCTTTACTACGGTCAAGTTTTCCGCAACTCCGTATATTTATGAAAACCGCTGCACACACATCGACGCCGCTCAACTTGGTATGATCCTACTCACCGTCACCGTAGCCGTTTTTGCAGCCGTCGCTGCACTCTTCCTTCATCTAAAACCAGCACTATCTGGCCTTGGTGTGGGCAGATCCATAGTCCCAGTCGGGAATACCCACTGCAAGACAGTGCCCCAGCTCCAGGCATGCGAGAGTAAGTCCAACTTGGTTTCCCAACTAAAGTAGACGCCAACTTCCCTTACTCGAGGCAGAAATCGTCCTCCATCAACCCACCGGCCTTGTTTATCTTGCCTGCTCGACACCACTCAGTCGCACTAACTGGACGCCCGCTCTCGATCGATTGAATGCGTCTGGAAGGTCGGAATCTGACTATGTGGCTGTCTATGATCCCCGAACAGATGCTATCAACCAACTTACATTTTCCGCACCCCTGTCCGGCGGAATTTCCTTGCATGGAATGGACGTTGTGCCCTCTTTCGACAATCCTTCTGTTCTTTACGTGTATCTCGTTAACCACAGGAAACCACGGTCGGGAGACGCACCCAAAGTCGGTGCGGACTCCACCATCGAAGTGTTTGAAACCCGCATTGGGAGCGGCACGCTAGAGCACGTCAGGACATTTCACGACCCTACTGTCGTCATCACCCCAAATGACGTGGTAGGTTCCTCGGACGGAAAGAGCGTCCACTTCACCAACGATCACAAACATAAAACTGGCCCTGTATGCTCCCTCGCACCATGCACCCCAGCGTCTGACACTTCTCTCAGAAAAGGCTTATGAGTTTACTAGCACTCTCTCACGACACATCCATTGGTTTCTGCCATGCAGATCAAGGTTGCAAGTTTGCTTACACTGGACTGCATGCTAGCAACGGCATAGTGAAAGGGACGAGTCCCGGTAATGATACGTTCTATGTCGCGGACTGTGTCCTCGGGGGTGTCACGGTTCTAGAACGACAGTCCGACAACACACTCGCTTTGACGGAGGTTATAAAGACCGGTACGCCAGTTGATGCGCCAATTACACGTTTGAATTTCCTCTCCTGCAGATCGGGGACTGGACAATCTCGCCATTGATACCAATGGAGCACTCTGGGCCGCAGGTAGGCTAGCTGTCCTCTGCCCTATATCGCCGAAAGATACGAAAAAGTTGCCATAAAGGACTGTCCGACAGCCTTGGGATGGCCATGCGGCAAATTAACGACCCCTCTGTGTTGGTTGCCTCTTCTGCACTGAGGATCACAGTCAACCGTGGCCTCGGCTCTTTTTACGGGGAAAAACACAATATCGACAAGGTACGTGAATTTGATGAAGTTGGTGGGAAATACATCTGATTCGTTTCGATAGGTGTTCGAAGACCCCGGCGAGCTGGCGTCTGGAAGCACTTCTGCTGTGTATGATGCCGAGAGAGGGCGACTCTTCATGCATGGTATGTAATTCACCTAATTGCCGTGACGTGTCGTGAGTTACGTTCATTTCCTTGAAGGCCTTATGTCACCGCACCTGACAGTGTGCACGCTGTGAAGGCCGCCACACTTTTGAAACGCCATGCTAGACGAGTCTCTGCAGAACATCCAAGGATTCCGGCTGAAAATTTTGCGACAAGCACAATTGAAGGCTGTCTGTACTGTTTCACTTGAAGGCGGAAACGAATTGCCCAGAGTTATGTTGGAGCGACCAGTGTCACCGTGTTGTTCCGAAAAAATACCCACTTGTCTTGCATGGCAATTAACATGACCGCCGATGCGATGATCGCCCGCTTACTGCATGAGCAATCCACAAATGTCGTGTTTGACTTGTGTGTCCGCGCGTCGAGGGGGGTGTTTGTCCAACGTGTGGGCCAGGCCAAGAGGCGGGTCAATGTATGGATAAAACGGGGCTGATGGCAGCCACAGCCCCAGCTGACCGGGGTGTGCCATTATCAAGTTCGGGTCGCGTGTTTGCTCGGGAGATAAGACGTAGATGTATATAAATGAACGGATCTGACACAGTGCCGTCCCCACAACTCTCTCTCTCACAATAATGGGCGCCGCAAGTTCCAGAGTTGCTTCCCAGTGCAACAAGCAGGCCGACCGCGCCAGCAAATCCATTGACGAGAAGGTCCCCCCGCACAGCGTTCGGGACACTGACAAACCTCCGTCGGTTCCCAAGTCGGGCAATGGTTCTATCCAGCTCGCCAACGTCGACGCCTGGGAATCCACCGCGGCTGCCGATCCAAAGATCCAGCTCGCCCGCACCATCTTGGCCCACAACAACATAAAGACTGCCTTGACTTCCCGTGAGGCCAAGATTGCTATTCCCCATGTCTTCAACACAGAAGTCGAGTTCAAGACCGGACCCGTCACCAACCAGAAGTCGAGCGGTCGTTGCTGGCTCTTCGCAACGACCAATGTCATCAGGTATGAGGTCATGAGGAAACTCAAGCTCAACGACTTTCAATGCTCTCAGGTTGGCAAACACTGCTTTACATCTCTTCGTGCGTTGCTGAGACGTTGCTTTGACAGTCATACCTCTTCTTCTGGGACAAGCTCAACAAGTCCAACTACTACCTTGAATTGTCCATCGAGAATGCTGACCTTCCGGTGGACGACCGACTCGTCAACTTCCTTGCATCAGACCTCATTAGCGATGGTGGTCAATGGGACATGGTCGTGAACATCCTCGAGGTCGGTACAATTCCGCTCTTGGAGCTATCTGTCTCACCTGTTGCATTTTAGACCTATGGTCTCGTTCCTCAACCGATATACCCCGAGTCGCTGCACTCTGGCGCTTCCGGTCCCATCAACTCCCTCTTAAAGACCAAGCTCCGCGAGCATGCGCTCACCCTTCGTACCCTCTCCACCTCCCTTCGCCGCGATGTAACCTTGTCATCCGAACAAGTGCAGACAACCCTTCGCGCGAAGAAGGAGCAACTTATGCAAGAAGTCTACACCATTATGACCGCGACCCTCGGTGTCCCCCCGAAACCTGATGTTCCGTTCACCTGGGAATATTACAACGAGGACGGGAAATATTGCAAGTGGGAGGGTACGCCCCTTGAATTCTATCGGGCATTTACCGCCAAATACCCGGTTGGTTGCTTTCTTTGTCTTGCGACAATGTTGGGGTTTACCACATTCATTCAGCCTGCGGAATGCTTCTCGCTTATCAACGATCCGAGAAACGCGTACAACAAGCTCTACACCGTCGACAAACTTGGTAACATCTGGGGTGGTCGTCCTGTTCTTTGTGAGTGCCGTTGTCCCAACTGTACACGCGAATATACTAAACGGTTTTCCAGACGTCAATACGACGAGCGATGAACTCAAGGCGGCAATCGTCCGCACAATCAAGGCTGGCCAACCAGTCTTTTTTGGCTGTGACGTCGGTCAATTCTCGTCCTCGACGAAAGACGTCGGCATCATGGACACTGCCTACCACCAGTATGAGGTCAGTCAAGCGACACTTCACAATTCTGCTTGATGTTGACTTTCGTGGGCCAACTTTAGCAAGCGTTCAATATTGCGCTCTCCCTGACCAAGGCTGAACGGCTGCAAACCAACGAGTCATCCATGACCCACGCGATGGTGATCTCTGGTGTACATGTTGACGAGAAGACTGGGCGTCCAGTTCGTTTCAAGGTCGAAAATTCGTGGGGTGATGATAGCGGTCACAAAGGTTTTATGGTGATGAGCGACAAGTGGTTCGATGAGTATGTTTCCCATGTCGTGTCGCGTCGCGTTTCTGCTGACGGGACTGCCCGCTCAGGTTCGTGTACCAGGTTGTAGTACACAAGTCCTTTGCCCCGAAGGAGCTCACCAAGGTGTTTGAGGCGGGCGACCCGGTCGTCCTGCCAGCTTGGGACCCAATGGTACGCTAGAATCTTGTGTTCACCTCGGGCTTGGCTGATCCTGTTATGCTCCAGGGAGCATTGGCGTGAACATCCTCGGAGCCGGTCACCGCACACTAGTATTGTTGAGGTGTCTCTAACGGTATGCTACGCATAAATATACCATGCTATGGACGTCGTTCTTCTTTGGTGTAAATAGTACCCTCCTTGGTTCCATTATTCTCATGTGCTATGAATTTGGACTGGCTTTGCAAACAGCAAACATAACTACATAACTACCGTGACTGGGATGGATTCCGCGGGACAGGGGATCACCAGCCCTTTGTTTCAGCCACAACCTGCCACCAAACGTTGAAACGGGACGGTCGGTCGTCCCTTCATAGCGTGTGCAGGGGATTCCGACGGAACTTGTCCGATTTGCGCGGCCGTTGGGGAATGACATTCGGAAGACCCTTTGATACGTCAGTGTTTGTCAATGTGGGTGATGAATGATGAGGCTGGGCTCTTCACCGAACGTCATAGGTGGCGTCAGTAGTGGAGACAATGGTTCTAGTTCTTCTGATGGACCTGAGATGAGTCTGCTCCCAGTGGCTAGCTGCAGACACCGAATCAATTGGTACTACGCCCTCGGTCAATCAATGTGCAGGCCCCTGGCAGGGCCGGATCGCATTCCGATATCCTCGGTGGCCCGGTGCACGCGTACCTTGCTGGTTGCTTCGGGAAGGCACACCGTCCGAACTTCGGAAGGCATAGCAGCGACTGTCGGGATAGTAGCTCCTCGGAATACGGTCATTTTCACCACTGCACGGTCGGATTTCTAGTCCCAATCTGGTCCAGGTCTGTCGTTTTTTTGAGGGGGTTGGCTCTGACTTTCGCCACTACCGGACCGAGCGGCCCTCAATGCCAGAACTCGGACCGCAATGTCGTAGCACAGCCACCTTCTGTTGTCTCGGACAACGATGTCGATGGACGCCAATGATGGACGTGCTTCGTTGAGTGTCCTCATCAACCAAATAGACCACGTTTTGGCACCTCCAGGACCACTTGAAAATGCATCGCTGCCTCGCGTACCCGTCATTCGCATATACGGCGCGTCTTCAACAGGCGAAAAGGCGTGTGTCCATGTCCACCAAGTCTATCCGTATTTCTTCGTCGAATATCCCGGAAACATGACCCCAGATGACGGTATGCAGATTCTTTCTCTCGAAACTGTCGATTCACTTGCTCGCTAGTCAATCACTACATTGCCCAGCTATCCCTATCTCTCAATCACGCTATTGCACTCTCGATCAAACGTAACCCCAACTCCCCCAGTTCCCAGTTTATCCGTGCCATTATCCTCGTCAAAGGCGTTCACTTTTATGGATTTCACTCCTCCTACACGCCGTTCCTCAAGGTTCTCATCGCAGACCCCGCGTTCGTCAACCGAGCCGTGACCATATTGCAATCCGGCACTGTCATGCACACCAAGTTTCGCGTTTACGAAAGTCACCTGAGCTATCTCCTCCAGTTCCTGTGTGACTTTGGACTATATGGTTGCGGCTACATCAACCTTGGCCAAGTCTGGAAACGTGGCGTTGAAGAGGACGACCCGGACCTGGATGCACCCAACGCGTTCAAGACGTCTCCCTACTTTCGACAGTCGCGCATGCCACTCGAAGTGGACGTGGCTGCGCATCAGATCCTAAACCGACACAGACTTTTCGCGCGCAGCGTGCACCACAAGTTGACCATTCCAGCGCCATTAATGTCATCTGACCCTCTCGTCCTGAGTGTTCGTGAACTCTGGGAAGACGAACGCCACCGCAGAGTTATCAGAGGGCTGTCTCCAACTCCTCCAGTACCGATCGACTTGAGCAAGTCATCCAGAGGAAAAGGCGGAGATTGGGTCGCCGAGGCGCGATGGTGGGAGGAACTTCGCGGCAAAATACAGAAAGAAAAGGAAGACAACCAAATGATGGTTGAGAGCGAGGCGCGCTGGGAAAAGTGGGTCATGACGACGTTTGAGAGTGTGGAGGCGCTCTGGGAACCCGAATGGCGGACTTGGAAGCCTGAACGGACTGAGCCTAAGGACTTGAACGTCGCACCACTGCTGGCGGATGTTGAGGAAGCGGAGAACCCCTTTGCACAAGCCAGCCAGGGTAAGTCGTGGACAGGTCGTCCTGCAAAGATCATTGGCGTGGATGTCGACGAGGGAATCTTGTCAAGCCAGGATATCGATCAGATGACACAACAAGACGATGGAAATAATGGCGAGGCGGAGGAGGTTCTCGACGAAGAGGGCGGTGTGCAGGAGGTGGTGGCACCAAATGATCAGGGGTATGAAAATCACGGCGATGTAGGCACGAATGCGAGGTGAGTTTATTGGTCTGCAACCCCGTCTTTTTATCACTAATGCAACCACAGCACGTCTAAGGAAGCATCTGCGATCAAGAACCCTTTCACGATTGCTTGGAATCGGCTTGTACAGGCAAGGTATCGTAATACTTTGTTCATGAAATGTTTATTCACGCGACACCTCAGACAAAAACGATCACGTAGTCACTCCTTGAATATCAATGATCCAGCTACGCCGACGAAGTGAGTTAGACTACATTCGGCTTCTCCGGATTCTAATAACTGGATCAGGTTGCGGAAACATGCAGATAAAGAACCATCCGCTGACGATGTCTTCACGACACCGAAGTAAGAGCTATATGTTGCGATCGACTGTCCTTTTTACATGTTTCACAGGACCTCAGTTCCTCAACAAGCATCAGCTAGCATGGACGGAAACAATGTTTCCACTCCAGTCCGTGATTACAGGTGAGTGACAGGTGTTCATAATAACAATACACCGGTAACAAAGTCCCAAACCATGCAAGTTCGGCGCACGAGGAAGAATCAGATATTTTACCGTAGGTCTTGTTCCATGTCAAGGGGTCACTCGTTTACAATATTCCAGTACCTTTGAACCAGAGTCGATTGAAATCACTCCACAATCGGCGCCGTTTTCGCAGCCCAGGGCGTCATACCATTCTCAACCTGCATCTCAGTCCTCGGCACGGCCATCGAGAGGTCGGAGCTTTGCATACGCACCTCGTCCACCCTCTGCATCGGAACTCCTGGACTCTCTCGAGCAATTCGGGCTGCCAAGGCGAATATATCGCGATCCGTTTTATTCCAAGAAAGCTGACGTCCCTGATGGCCCAAGAGAGTATGCTGGCCTTGTCTATCGCCTCAAAGGCGGTGGAGGACTTGACACTCTTGAGGAGTGGCAAGCGGCCGAGAATCACATCTCTTCTCCGTCTAGGGCCAAGCGGCTTTCCGTACCATGCAGCGGATGGGAATATGCCAGCACTCCTCCAAGCGTCCGACAGGTCAAGAAATGGTTAGAAGAAGACCCATTCAAATCGAGTAAACCCACAACAGATAACTCACAGGTAGCTCAGCTATCCGTAGTACTGCGGTCATTATACTTAACTGTTTTGTCAGATTGCGGGAAGGACGCCAAAAAATCCCTTTGGATGGGAGTCCTTGCCAGTGAAACGTTCCGAACTCAATACACGCGAAGGCCAACACATGACGTTGTTATCGATGGAAGTCTTTGGTACATTGTTTCCTACGAATTTCTTCCGACTAGTTTGAAACTGAAATTCTTGCATAGCACCTTCTCGAGAAGATCGCAAGCCCGATGCGAACCAGGACGAAATTGTTGCCATCTTCTACGCACTTGCAACGGATAACCTACATTCTGGATTACTCGACAAAGGTATACTCGTGGTGCAAAGTCCACAACTGGACCCTCGTCGTTTGCGTGATTATTCCTTCGAAGTACTCTCGGACGAACTCGAGCTAATCAACCGGATCATCGATATCATTGTGGACATCGATCCGGATATCCTCGTGGGTTGGGAGGTACAAGCTGCGTCTTGGGGATACCTTAGTTCCCGCGGGTTTCAATACGGTATGACACTCACCGCCTTGTGACGCCGTACTGACATTTGCAGGACTCGACGTTGCCGAACAGATGGGGCGTGCGCCGACTGCCCTGACGCGAAATGAAACTGACCAATGGGGCATCCGAACGACCACTACGTTCAAAGTCACTGGTCGCCATGTCTTCAACGTTTGGAGAATTATGCGTAGCGAGCAGTCGTTGGGGAGTTATTCATTCGAGAACGTGGCTTTTCATTTGCTACGCAAAAGGTGGGTGTTCGAACGAGCTGAACGCGTTGTGACTAACGTCGACCATGGATAGGGTTCCTCGTTATACGCCGTCAACGCTCACGGCCTGGTATAACAGCGAGAACCCTGCCCACACTGCCCGAGTCCTTCGACATTTTTCTGACCGCACCACAATGACACTCGACATTCTCGAGGAGGCAGAAACGACGACGAAAACCGCGTAAGTTCCCGATCGACGGTTTTCCGGAATAATAACAGATGATTGACATGTCCACGATAGCGAATTCGCGCGTGTCTTTGGAGTCGATTTCAACTCTGTAATCAGCCGTGGCTCTCAATTCAAAGTCGAGTCCTTCATGTTTCGCATTGCGAAGCCAGAGAGTTTTGTTCTTCTCTCGCCGAGTAAACAAGACGTACGTCGTACATTTCGCCACGGAATTGTTCACCCGACAAGGTCCACTGACGAAATCACAGGTTGGAAAACAAAACGCTGCAGAATGTATGCCTTTGATCATGGAGCCTCTCTCCGCATTCTACAACGGACCTCTCCTCGTCCTGGACTTTCAATCTTTGTATCCATCCGTCATGATTGCGTACAATTATTGCTACTCGACGTGTTTAGGTCGCGTGGCCGATTTCCAGGGCCGTAATAAGCTAGGTGTGACAGATCTCGACCTCCCTTCTGGGCTTTTGGAGAAACTGCAAGATCATATCACGAGTTCGTCGGTTCATCCAGTGCATTCGTGAACGTTACTCACTGCCGTCCTAAGTCGCGCCGAACGGCATCATGTACGTCAAGCCTATAGTACGGCAGGGTCTTTTAGGTCGGATGTTGACCGAGCTGTTGGACACGCGTGTGATGGTGAAACAGGCGATGAAGAGCGTCAAGAGCGACAAGGTGCGTGCTTGTTCCGTGCTCTACCGCTTCCCTGTGTCTGTTTGAATCTCATGTTGGTCGTTGGCGCCATAGGCACTGAGCCGGATACTGGACGCGCGGCAGCTCGGGCTCAAGTATATCGCCAATGTCACCTATGGTTATACGAGCGCGACGTATTCAGGACGGATGCCTGCAGTGGAGATTGCCGACAGTATCGTACAGAGCGGTCGGGAAACGCTTGAAAAGGTGTGTGGTAGATATGCCCTCCAACCACACTACTCACGCCGTTCGCATAATCCAGGCCATCGCTGTCATCGACTCGACGGAGAAATGGGGCGCGAGAGTCGTCTATGGGGATACGGATTCGGTGTTCATATATCTCAAGGGTAAGACTAAGGAACAGGCGTTCAGGATTGGATACGAGATCGCGGATACGATCACGGCCATGAACCCACCACCTATCAAGCTCAAGTTTGAAAAGGTGAGCGTAATGCGTGGATCTCGTACGTACCACTCAGCGAGACTCACGGAGTGGGAAGGTGTACTTGCCATGCGTACTCATGGCGAAGAAAAGATACGTCGGGTTTAAATACGAGACGCCCGATGAAACCGAGCCTGTATTCGATGCCAAAGGCATTGAAACCGTCCGACGAGACGGTATACCGGCTCAGGCGAAGATGACTGAGACGTGTTTAAAGTCGGTTGCGCCACCCCAGATCTTTCTCGAGGCTCACGGGCAATGTACAGAATTCTGTTCCGTACGCAAGACTTGAGCCAAGTCAAGAGCTACTGTTACAAGACGTGGTCAAAGATCTTGCGCAACAGAATCTCATTGCAAGATTTCATCTTTGCAAAGGAGGTGAGAATGGGGACGTATAGGTGAGAGTGTGCTCGTTTGTGTCATACATGGTGGTTAGAGCCTTATTTTTGTTAGCGACAAGGGGCCTCCACCACCTGGTGTCGCAGTGGCGGCGCGGAGGATCTTGCAAGACGAGAACGACGAGACTCAGTATGGCGACCGCGTACCGTATGTCATCGTGCGCGGTGATCCGCACACGCGGCTGGTGGAGAGAGCCATCACGCCGGAAGAATTTTTGGCCAACCGGCACGTCCCGATTACCCAAAGTGCGACGGATCGACGCTGATGCGGAATTACTAGGCAATTGCGCATCGACGCGTCCTATTACATTTCGAGGGTTCTGATACCCCCGTTGGAGCGCATCTTCAACCTCGTTGGCGCAGACGTCCGCGCGTGGTACGACGAGATGCCGAAAACGATCACCGTCGACGAACGAGATCCACTTACGCTTTCACCTAGAAAGCGCGCAGCTGTTCATACGAACAGGTTCAAGATTGACGAACACTTTCAGAGTGCTCGTTGTCTGACGTGTGGCGGTATGGCTCCAGACGGTGGGCTTCCAGGCTGTCTCGCACGGTCCACGAACCGGGTGCTAACCAACACTCGTGCTCTAGGTATCTGCGAGGCTTGTCATGCCAATCCTCAAGTGACGATACCCACGCTCTTGCTTCGCCTACGAAAAGGCGAACGAAAACTCCTCGATGCGCAGCGTATATGCGCGTCTTGTGCGTCGACCGCGCCGAGCGAGCCGATCGCGTGTATGAACATTGATTGTCCTTGGCTGTATGAACGAACAAAGGCGGAACAAAAACTAGATTTTCTAGAGGGGCTACGGACGCTGGTGGAGGACTTGGACGTATCCAACGATGACGGGGAGGACGTGGTAGTTCTGTAAACGTACCGGTCACGTAAAGACCGAAACAAGTCTTCATTGGCAATTCTTCGCGGATTGAACGGGTTTGGTCTTGGTGTCCTTGTGGTTCTGACGTTTGCCACCAAAGGGGAAAACACTAGATGAGACTCTTACGTCCATGATGTGGATGACACGCATGGCATCGTCTCCCCAAAGAGATGAAGAGGCGGACCCATAAGCTGTCCCCGTAAGGCCTATGGACCGAAACATGCTGTCAGCCACTCGGACAAATCCTGCAAGTGAACTCGATTTTGATCAGAATATCAAGACGTCGTGCTTTCGGGTTGAAATTCCAGTGTGGCTGATTCGTCAGCGCTACCAGCGATACCCAGAACACGAGCATCTTTGGGCAAGGTGTGCAGACACATCGACACGTCTTCTTTACGGACTGAAATCCACGGAACCATCTTCCATTTCTTCGAGTTCGATCCCGTGTACTGGGGTCTGGAGGAGACAGCCACGGCTGTGAATGATGGTCAGGTGCTATCAAGATGAATCTACCTTGAACCCTTGTCATCCCTCGTCTACTGGTAATGGTACCGAGTTTGATGCCATGATCATGATGATCGAGTGAATTGGCCTGCATTACGTATCGATGTATGCGTCTCGCCACCGTACACGAGGCGGTGACCCTCTCGGCGCAATGCTTGCACGACTGTCCGTGCCCCAGATTAATTAGCCCCAAAAAGACGAAAAAAAATAGGTACTAACTTGAACGTGTTGACCTTTACTCGATGTTTACATTATCTTGACGTCTTTGGGAGTACCTTACCAATGGACACATGACGAGTCGTGGTCCGAAACGACAGGAACTCGACAGACACGTCGTGGCGCGTGATCGAACAGGAGGCGAGTCACTTACCCTCGTTCCACCGGTACCACCACCCCGGGCACGCAGGTGATACGGCGGATCCGCTGTCTTGTCATCGTCTCTCCGCTATCCATCGTTTGACATTGCATTTGGGATAGACGACACGAACGTGGGGGCGCGTTTCACCCCACCCTAAGTATTGGGGTGCAGTACGCATCGCGAAAAACCTTCAGATGAGGCGAGTCCACGCACGATGCACACGTCACGAGTAAACCCGAGATGTCACCTTCATAAACTTTGGCCATGATGGAATCCCAGCCAGTGCCAGTCCAACACGCTTCAAAGTTCGAGCTTCGACTAGCACAAAGTGCGCACACCAACATCAACGACGTCGGCCGAACGATACGTTTCCAATTCGTACCATCTGATCAGGGCCATTGGTGTGTCCGACCACACGATAATTCCGCATCGCTGGAGGGTGGTACGTGAGGCCGTTGTCATCCCGGATATAGAAAAGAACGACACGTCGGATGCGGAAAAAGTCCATCATGCGTGCATGGCAAGAAGAAATTTAGTTCGGAATGGAAGCTCTGCGTGTTTTCTGGTGTTTTGCTGGAACGGCACCGTGCACATGTTTGACCCGACTTTCAAATGGGAGGTAGATTCTACTTTTAGAACCCGCTGACTGGTTACCGGCGGGCGGGGAGGTGTGAATGATCAGCGGAGTAGGGGTGGGCAAGTATCGGAAGCTTTTACAACAGGGCGTTAAGGGTACATCAGACAAACAGGGAATACGAACGAATTATGATGCAACGAGGCGCATCATCATCGCTCATCTTGACAGTCAGGACCCGGAGCTATGGAATGCACGGTACCTTTGTCCCGTGTCCTGGGGCACTACTTTCCTCCTCAGCTACATGACTGTCGGTCGGGGTTTCGATGTTCCTGGCGTAAATAACCAAACGCGCCAAAACAGCCTTATCGATGAGCAAAAGATCCCTAAATAGCGTGCATGGTCGAAGCGCCAAGCGTCGGGAACGAATGTGGCTGACTTCTGTCATGATGTGGTCGAGAAGGTTCACCGATTGGTCCCGGGATTCATCACGCCAATATTTTGTGACGAACCTTGGCAGAAACAATCGAAATCTATGAAGACGCTGGGATGACCAGACCCCAAGGATGTTTTCCAAGTAGTCCTTGCATCAAGGTATCCGTGGATACAAGCGTACTGGTACAAAATTATCCGCAGAAGGTACGGAATCTGACGGCATAATTGTAGATGAAGTGTGACGGCGAGGTTTGAAGATGAGTACGATG
This sequence comes from Xanthoconium purpureum, assembly GCA_038090075.1. NCBI lineage: Eukaryota > Fungi > Basidiomycota > Agaricomycetes > Boletales > Boletaceae > Xanthoconium > Xanthoconium purpureum. Next base: position 29,179 of record JBBPMA010000140.1, read on the forward strand.
ATTAACCCGAATATAATTAGCAGGAGGAGGAAAATAATCTTGCGGCGACCAGTATTCTTTTGATACCTATTCAGAACATCTGAGTTGGACGCAGGGTACCTGGGGGAATGCGACAAACCCAGTCGCAATGTCTAGCTCCTTGACTGCCTCCGCGACGTGCACCGAAGTTTGCTCAACATTATATTCAACGCTGTCTAGAAGAGTTCCTTGATCGATCACGAGAATAGACAAGTCCTTAAACAGCTCGGCCAGAGAAGCAATGGAATTTGCAATCTCCGTCAGCTCACGGTCACGAAGATGTATGACATCCATTTGATCCGTTTCTTGGATCTGTGCTTGCTGGAACACAAGGTAGCTTAACACGCATCAACCGATGAGAACACAGCGCTTACTGCTGCTCGAACATCCTCGTCAGCTGCAGACATGCCTTCGGAACCTTTGGATGTTATCATTCCCGAAGCAATAAGAACGTCTTGGTTTTTGATCGCATGGCCCTGAAGACCTGATGATGAAGAATGTAGATACGAGGAAGAATTGTTCTAGCGCACGCACGTTCCATATAGACTCGCTGCTTCTTGCGGAAGGTTGAACTGAGTTCTTGCACCCTGGCTGCAAGGCCTCTCTGTACATTTTTAGCTGCAAGTACCTCGTGTTGGTTCTTATTTGAAGGTGGGAATGTGTGGTCTTGGTCAGAACCAATGCGCTGTATCAAGGAGTGACACCGCCGAAAGTCCTAATGTGCCAAGGAAGCACGTGTCAAAAAGCGAATGCCGAAATGACGGCGCATGGTCGCATACTCTTGTTATATCGATGGTGGCCGCCTCTATCTCCTTTTCTTCAGCTGTCCGGTCGGCAAATCCGGGGAGGACGTGCTTTGCATGGAGCTTTTCGAGGGCGCTAACTTGATCACGGTGGTCGGTGTACGAGGGGACGGACGGTGCAGGGGGAACGCACTTTTAACCTGGACACTGGCGAGTATTTCCTCGACCTGGTCTGAGAGATCGACCCTAGAGACGCATAGCACGTGAGACAAGGGAACCCGCAGGTGGACACGAGGATGATACCATTTCGGAGGCAGCTGAGCGTCTAGGGTGACGTGTCTGGCACCGGAGGCTATGAGGTGGTCATGTTCGTCGGTTGGTTGGTAGGGATCGTCGTAGGACGAGAATGAACGAGAGAAACGGGACGACCTTGTTCTCGAGTCGCGATAGGAGATGAACAAGAGTGTCCTCGAGCGTGTTGTGGGTGAAGACGGTGCTGTGGTCGACATGCGACTCGCGAGAATGTGACGACGGCGCACAGCACTTGACGTATGTGTCACATCCGTGTTTCCACAAACACACATCAACACCGTCACCGGCTGCGACGGAAGCCACTTGGACTGTGCCATTCACCACTAGGTCCACCAGCTGGCACTGGTTCAGCGGAAGGTGAATAATACGCTTGTCCGGCAGAGTGTGGAGCGTGTGTTTAGATCCGACGAGTGGTATTGACGTGCTGGGTTCTGGGTCGTTTCATCAGGACCCATCATCATCTTCCGAATCAACGTTCTTTATTTTTTATCGACAGTCAAATCTCGAAACTCTATACGCCTGCTTATCGTATCTCGTCCGATCGTTCGGTTGTAGTCTTGTGACTGCGCCGTTCTACTCTCCACCCACACATCCACATTCCACTCCTCCTTCCACCCATATATGTACGCGTGATCCTCCGCTGAGATATAAAGTCGACCCGTCGACCCACTGTCATCCCCCATCCCCGCTCCCCCACATCGCCCCCTCTTGCTCGCTCATATCCCTGCATACCGGTATGCTGTGCTAGCCATTGCCGTTGCCTCCCCCGTGAGACTGATGCTTTGTCAAAGACTTTCCTCTCCGCCTTATCTCGATCCGACGTTTCCGCCATGTGCAACCTCGAAACGTGGGTCTTTTTCATTGGCAATTATTACCCCTCTTTGGTTGTCTAACCCCGCCTTCCTGCCAGCGAAGGGACCAAGTACGGTTGCGGGGTAAGTCTCTCACGCTGCTTATTCCACAAAAAATGTGGCTCACCCGCGTCACGCCCAGCACTACAAGGCGGTGAGTACTGCACTCGACGAAAAAATGTAGGCAAACGTGTTCTGACCATCGTCAAGACCCGCAACGTCAGAAAAATTGATTGCTCAAGCCCATATTGCACCCATTCCTCGCGTCATCCTCAGAACTGTCTCGACTGTCACTGCGAGAGGGTACGTCGTCGCAGCTTCATGCCAACGATCTGTGCTCATTCCCCACCAGTACTTTGGTCCCGACTGCAAAGAAACCATCACATACATTACCCCCGACTACTGTGCCTCTTGCCAGTACTGGTTCAAAGGCCCAGGCTCGCAACGTATCCGATGACCTACCGATTTACAGGCCCTAATTTGCATCGGCATCTAATGACACGATAACTTAGAGCTACTATTCATTGCCATATTCCTTGTTGTACTACGACACTTGTATGTAAAAACCGGAACATGTTTGTGACGATGACGTCGTTACCATTTCACTGCCAGGCCGGTGACTTGACTCTCCACGGCCCGGTAATTCGTTCGGAACAGCTCCCGTCGCCATCCCTCCGCTTCCGCGTTCATGTCCGCGTCCCATCGTGTCCGGTCCGCGTCTTCCGGTCGACACATGTCCACCAGCACCCCCACTGCAACGCGGTCTGCGTGACGCATCTCATCTGAGCTCGCCCATGGCGGTGGCGTTGCCAACTCGCCCCAGTACACCTTCTCTACCTCTTGTGTCCACTCGCGGTTCCCCCATTTTGGCCCCTGAAATGGAACACCATTCATCTCATCTCCCCCCACCGACATGGAAACCCCATTCTCCTCCCAATTCCTCACATACCCCTCCTCGTCCTTTCTCCGCTCGGATGCCTTGCCAATTGGACGCAGCTGCCCACCCCCGTTCACGCACCCCCCCGGGCACGCCATCACTTCCACGTAATCATATCGCTTCTCGTCCCCACCAACTCCGTTCTTCTTCCCCCTCGCTTTTATCGCGACCATGCGTCCAGCAGCACCCTTTCCAACCTGGATCCCGGCCTCTTTCCCCACCTTTCTCACCACATTCTGTAGATTCCGGAATCCGTAACACTTTGCCCCCTTGAACACGACCTCGCCGCTGCTCTGCTTCTGTAGCGTGTACTCTTCATAGTCGGACGTGCGCACCGTTTTCATGCAGAGCTCCAGTGGTTCTGGAGTAGCATGCCTGACGGCAGACATGAGCGAGTGGAGGTAAGAACCCGAACTCGTACCCGGGTGAAGCAGTAGCTCCGGAATGTCTTTTGGATTCTCTACATTGTCTTCCCCAGGGATCGGAACAGACAGATCCCAACACTTCTCACGCATAAGCAGCTCAAGTTCTCCAGTCGTGATGACACAATCTACGTCCCGCGTCGAATGTACATCGTTGTAAAAGTCTTGGCGCGATGCTTCGAGTTTCTTGTCATAGCAGGGCATCACAGTGACGTGGTATATCTGATCAGGTCTGTATGGTCGATAAAACGTTAGTCAACCACCGCCTTTGATAAGTGCAAGTACACACTGTTTTCCCCACGTGTTCGCTAGCCACGACTTGACCAATGTCCCCATGACTTGTTGGGGACTCTTCGTCCGAGAGATGAAGGGTAACATCTCGGAGTGCGTCTTTTCGGCATAGCATATCCATCCAGGACATGCACTTGCCAACATTGGCAACTGATCACCCCGTTTGCGTTCCCAAAACTCCCGCACATGCTCCAGCAGAGAGATGTGTCGTGCAAAGGTCGTGTCGTAAACATGTTCAAAGCCCAACACCTGCGTGCAAAACGCGGCCACCCGCCGCATGACCTGTCTCGGTCCAACAGGCCCGGCCGAGCTTGACGACAACGTCGCCGAGAGCGATGCCAAACATTGCGGCGCGATCGACAACACCGGTACCTTGTGCCCCGGCGAACCCGCGAGTGTATTGCCTTCGAGAAAGTTGAGCACCTCCGTATGTGACTGTAGCGTGATCAAGACTGATTCCGCCGACGTGATGCATCCACTTTCGGAGCATGTGAGATGGACCACAGGGCGTGTGGAATGCAGAATTACGTACCTGCACGCAAGGCAGTCATTCAAACTGATCTGCGCCTGTTCTAATTTGCGTCCCGGTGGTTTTGACGCCGTTGCGTCCTGCACGGAGGATGTGGACGACACCTCGTAGTAAGATCCGGACGAGTCAATTCGGATTTCGGTCTGGAAATGCATTTTCTATGAACGGGGAACGGACACAGTAAAGGAGAGTTACGCACTGAAGCAGATCCGGCTTCTTTCGCGTCCTGTGGGGCATTATGTTGCTCGACTGGCTTGATGCATGCTTGTGAAGGGGTGATGAAGTCGTTGAGGTCCGTTAGTGTCTATTTAGGTCGTATGAGTTCCGGAGCACACGTCATGTTGAGCAATCACCCACAAGAGCACCAGAAAATGCCATCGACGTCGGGGAAATATGGGATTGAGATAGTGCCGGCAACAATCTCACCAAACCAGAAGATGACCAATAAATCCGGAAGGAGGGGTATTCGGAGGCCCTGTCAGGTAGGACCCCTAAACCCATCACTATCCTCGTCGCCACCGAGTTAAACCAGACCAGATGCATCACGCGCTCGAGAATAGAAGAGATGTTGTCTAACATCTTCGCTTCTTGCTATGGCTCTGTATATCTGGCATCTCTGGCCAGAACATGTCGCACTTTCAAAGAACCAGCGCTCGATATAAGTACTCTGGGAAGCGTTAGACGACCTAATCCCACTAGCACGATGCCTTCCTGGAACGTCTTGTCGACCATCCCCAACAGATCCAAGCTGGTCCAAGGTAAGATGGTCTCAGGTATTCACTGTCCTTTATCTGGTACATACTGAGATGATTTCCACCCACTAGTATGCCTTTCGCAGACCGCTCACACAAAATGAATGGGACACCCTTCGCAATTATACACGTCGCATCCGATCTCTATCCTTGCGCGATGTCGTTGGACTCGGCCGGAAAACCATCTTAATGCTCTTCACCACTCTCGGCCCGCTTTTGCCAAACCTCCACTTCCTGCATCTCGACTATTACCAACGTGGGATGCATCTATTGGTCCACCCCTATGGCTCCACCCTCTTCCATCCCTCACTTTTCTCCACATCGAGTTGCACGGTACACAACTATCCCATAGGTCTCTCAAGTCGGTTGCCAGGACCTCCCAAAATCTCAAGAGATCGATCGATGATTATTCAGGCATCGACGCGAGCAGAATTTCATCCGTCAGTGGAAAAATCTCGATGCTGTGGTTTGCTATGAAATCTTTCTGGACATGAACACTCTTGTACACTTGTCTCGTGTGCCTGCATTGACCGTCCTCAAATTCGCGCTGAGCACTACCTTGCCAGACCAGATTGCTCGTTCCGAGTTGCCCCTCAGCTTCTCCAACTTAGGTGACTTTAGATTATCATCTGAATTCTTGCACCCAGTTTCATCTCTACTCTCCAAGTCCCGACTGCCTGCCGTCACACATTTTCATGTTTTCATTGAAAGCTGTTTTTCCAGGCTAGATTTCTCATCCCTGGCCAGTGTGCAGACATCTCGCATCGGTCAGGTCATCCACGAATTGTGGGTCTACCAGGAAGACAATTTTAGCGATACGGATGTTCCATTGGATTCCAGGACCATACTTGGCTTGAGAGACTTGCAGCCGTGTCTAGCATTCAGCAATCTTCGTACAGTGGAAGTCGATATCGAGGGGAAAGTGGGCCTGACGGAGAGCGAACTGCTAACGTTGGCATCGGGATGGCCACGTTTGGAACGTCTTGGCGTAAATGAGGTGTACGGGTGGGGCACGGTCGGTGGAATCACACCAAATGGACTGCTATGGCTTCTACAGACATGACCGTCGCTGCACAGGATTGCTCTTGCGACACAAGAGGTTATACTGAATCCCCTCCATCGTCAGCGTTTCTTGGAGCCCTTTTCATCCAAATTTTTCATCGATGTTGTTGACTCATTTATCGAGGGGAGTCTGTGCTGACTATCGCCGCCTTCTTTACTGGCATCGTGTTTCGTTCCAATCTCTCTCCCGTGGCAGCTCAGCTGGAAGTAGTTGACAGAACTTTTACTCAAGCTACTACTTCTTCCTTTATTCGTGCTGTTTTTCTACCTGATCATTTAGTTTCCCTTGCGTTGCTTTTGCGTCACCATCATAACCTTTGGCAGAGAAGAACCATAAGCGCCCATTTTTGCTTGCAAAAATCCTATGCGGTATGCGATAACTCGTATGCATTACGAGCATATCTACTGTAGAGATGATCTTTTCCCAGTTCATGTTAGCCATCGGAAACTCAACTCATTGTCGGTCGTGCAATTTGGAAATGGAGTACTGTACGTCTGCTGACATGGAGAGTTCTGGCGCGACGGTTTTGTCCAGCAGCTTAGGACGAGGTAGTGAACGCGGATGATCCTCAGACTAAGACGAAAACTGTACGCGTCCTTGTCACGTGGTGTGCATTATAACGCGCCACGTGGAGCTGTACCTACGGTCAAAGTCAAGTCTATGAGTTCAGGTTGCCAACAATGTTTTCACAAACCTCAAAGCAGAGAGATGGAAACGGAGAAGCCACTCAACCGTTGCTCAATGGGTCACACGAGGATCTCACTGGAGGAGACCCACAGGATCATCCACATTTACTATTCACAGCTCCGGACGACGAGGATTCGGAAGGTCATAGCAGTCGTTCCGTCACACCTCGCCGCGGGGAACACACTGTCAGATTTAGAGAAGACGTCCAAGTCATTGGTCCGCCACTGAAGTCTACCACGCAGAGTCGGGAAACCGGTGCGCGCCCATCACGAAATTCTTTCAGCTCGGTTCAGAAACTCTGTTACAGAATATGAACTCGACTCGGATGATTTCGACGACACCACTCTTGCAGAAATAGGGCGTCAACAACAAAGAACGTCACGAACGTCGAGGTCAGGGCGACGGGGACGGCGACCGCCCTTGCTTGCGGGTCTGTTGGATTCCTCGACCTCTCGAAGAATTTCCGACACGACCATACCAATGTATGAGTCCGACAATCAAGGGTCTTCGGCCGACCTTGATCTTGATGAAGTAGCCGCAAAACAGCATGCCGGTGGCGGCATGCTTGACTCTGTCGCAAATATGGCCAATTCCATCCTCGGGGCCGGTAAGCTTCATCTTATGCATGTTGATATGGTCTGACAGGCGAACAGGCATCATTGGTGTGTGCACTCTCGACGACCCCAACCGGACTTTGTACTTATTCGGAGCATAGGTCTGCCATATGCCGTCAGCCAAGCTGGTTTCTTCCTCGGAATAGTCTTGCTAGTTGTTCTCTGCTGTGTCACAGATTGGACTATACGTCTCGTCGTGATAAATGCCAAGCTCAGTGGAAGAAATTCCTATATTGAAATCATGGACAACTGTTTTGGCGCGAGTGGTCGTGCCGCCATATCACTCTTCCAATTTGCCTTTGCATTTGGCGGTAGGTCCGTTCCTCCTGATGGTTTGAGGTGTCTAATCACCACGGTCAAAAAGGCATGTGTGCATTTGGCATCATTATCGGTCAGTCTTTCCCTCTTGCTACCTTGCAACCTCCAACGACTGCCCACAGGGGATACAATACCCCATGTCATTCGTTCGCTATTCCCAACACTACAGACCATACCCGTCCTGTCTGTATTCACCAACCGGCAATTCATCATAACACTCTGCACCGTCTGTGTGTCGTACCCACTCTCCCTCCATCGTGATATTCACAAACTCTCCCGAGCATCCGGCCTGGCGCTCCTCGGCATGTTGATAATCGTCACCTCCGTTTTGATCGAAGGCCCTCACGCAGACCCGGATCTAAAGGGAGATCCTTCGAAACGGCTAACTCTCGTTGGTCCAGGCGTGTTTCAGGCAATCGGTGTCATCAGCTTCGCATTCGTTTGTCATCACAATTCTCTCCTCATATATGGCAGCCTGCGCACCCCGACACTCGATCGCTTCACGCGCGTTACCCATATATCGACTGCGATCTCCCTCGTCGCATGTTGTGTCCTCGCCATCTCCGCCTATTGGGTGTTTACCGACAAAACGCGAGGCAACATCTTGAATAACTTCTCGCCTGTAAGTATCTGTGCGCCGAGACACGTTCGAGACACTGAAGATATGAACAGAACGATACCTTGATCAACGTTGCCCGGTTTTGTTTCGGATTGAACATGTTTACCACACTTCCTCTAGAATTATTTGTCTGTAGAGAGGTAGGAAAATTCTTGACCGGTTCAACTTGATGGTCTGACGAATGTACAGGTCGTCGAACAATACTTTTTCTCCCATGAGAGTTTCAGTCCTCAACGCCATCTGTTCTTCACCAGTACCATCCTCTTCGCGTCGATGCTTCGTATGTCATCTCGCTTTTTCGTCATGCCCGAGAACCGACGTTCATATTTGATCCAGTTGCCCTCATCACGTGTGATCTGGGCGTGACGCTCGAGATTACGGGTGGTGTCTCGGCGACAGCCCTCGCCTTCATCTTCCCCGCAGCATGCTACCTCAAACTCACCGATGGTCGCGTGCCGTTCTACTCCCGGACAAAGCTCCCCGCAGTCGCCTGTCTCGGTTTTGGGATCTTGGTCATGGTCGTTTCACTTTTCCTCGCGTTGGGCAAGGCATGGACGCCCGAGGGCGGAGCTAGGATATGCGCGTGATATTACAGAGTTGTACATTTATTCATTCATCTAGTACGGTTATACTACAACGGACATGAATCCTTCTCTCTACGTAGCAAGGTACAAAGGAAAAAGTAATTATCGACGCAGCTGCACGATAGCACGTAACCCGGGGACTTTGTCAATGTCCTCGACTTTCGCTCCTCCATGTTTAGACTCGGTTGCTAGCAGAGGTGACACGTTCGGGAATCCTTCCCAAAGCTTTTCGACTGCACTCAGAGGCTCCGAAGTACCATCGTTTGGCTCAAACACGAGGAGCCAGATCGCGTCATACCCTCCCGCTGTACACGGTGAGGAACACGCTCCAATTGACTCACGAGAAAGAATCACTCACCACCGGGCACTCCACCACAAATAACCCCTTTTTGCGCAATAGATGCGTCCAAAAGCTCTGTTTGTTCGTCAGGTTCGATATGCACGTCTTCACCCACCGCTTTGCCCATTTGTCGCATGAGGGCACGCGTGTTCTGCGCCGGCGATGAACGGAAGAGTAGCATCCAATAACGATCCGTGCACTTACCTCGCTCGTCTTTCGGAGATCCAAGAACGCTTGGACGACGGGCTGTTCCGGTGCAGCACCGCCAAGCCACTAACACAGGTTTTCGGCTCAGCCTCCAGATAACGGTGTGAATGGGACCCCTCACCTTCGACGATGGCGCTGAGGACATACGCTTGACAGCCGACGCGTACAGCTCTGGGCGTTGTTCATACAAGTCAGACAGATGTCGAAGATGTGTGGCGAGAGCCTGATTTGATGTGTCAATTGCTGCCCACAACTTGTCAGCTGAGACAATGGGGTCATCAGCGTTGTCATGCAGATAAGAGAGAGCAATGTACGCGTACCTTCATTGGCCTTCTCTTGTCGCCATTTTGAGACTTTGCTTACGAGAGACGGGGTGTTGCTTCCTGCAGATACATCCGCTAATAGGAGCCTGACGAGCGGCGGCAGTTGAATCGGGACAGTCTGATAGTCCCAGTGACTGCCAGGACTGAGCGTTGACGATAAGGAGAGCGTCCCAGACGCAGTCTGAAATTCATTGCAATGTCACATCACGATCGACTGTTGCCATTTACACCCAGGAACTTACATCGCCTCCTTTCATTAGACCATCCAACAAAGTGGGACTGAATCGCGTGTACATCTGACTCCCAAACACGGCTGCGGACACATCGAAGCCGCTGCCCACCTTGCCCTGCGCGAAGCAGTGCACGAACTGAGCGGTGTTGTGCGCGAGTTTGCGCGCGTTGCTGTCAGATCGGTTGAAATCCTCTTTGGTGATTACCCCCAGCCTGAGAAGGAGGGCAGAAACGATGGAAGTGATCAAAGCTGCCGACGATCCCATCCCAGTCTTGTTGACGTTGTCCAGTTGGACGTCCTGAGGACAGAATGGGGTAATACTGATCAAAGACTCGACTGTCGAGGGCAAGTTTAACTCTCGAAGCTGGGAGAGCATCAGTAAGTGAACGCAGCATTGAAAGTCCCAATGACCTTGGCTTGCTGCGAGTAAAAATCATTGTCACCCACGGTGGCAATATCGAGGCCATGTTGTAACGAGTCTCGCAACGATCGAGCGGACCCTACGGACGACAAACGCTCCGAGGCCAATATCAAGGTGTATTTCAGTGCATAATACACGAATTTGTTCTTGCTACCGGCAAAGGTCATCCCAGTGCAGCTACGCGTGGATGCAAAACGCACCTTTTTGACACTTGATCGACGTCCACCATTCCGTCATCGTGAATGATCACGGAATATGTCCATTCCGCTCCGACGAACTGAGGTGATCGAACGATGATCTGGTTTGCCTGGCCTGTTTGCTGGCAGTCCTGGATAACGGCGTAAAATCGAGATGACGCTGAGATCACCAAGCCTGTAAACTTTTGATCGAGCACGAGGTAACCCCCTGCAATCAGAACTTTTCCTGGCGCTGAAATAACAGTAGTGGACGACATCGTACCAAGTTGTATCACCTGTTCGGCAGTGGTGGACTATCTTGTAGTTGCTGACTAATCGACATTGGGTCCCGCTTTTCAATTAGATCGTGTCTAAGTACCAGTGACTTGTTTGAACGTTTAAAGGGAGTTGCCAACTGCACTCCGAATGCACGGGTCGCTAGGAACAGATGAAGGATGGTTGTTAACGTTGATCGATGAACAAGGTTTTTTCTCGGCAATTGTCTTGAGAACTTGAACAAACACTTTATATCGCGAATACATAATAGTACATCGGGCAAATCACGGGAACATAGTTTCGACAGGCGCATTGCTATGGTCAACCGAAGCTGACGGTTCTCCAACACCAACAAGTTCATCATTCACTGAGGTACCCACCACCAGACCCGGTCCCACGCACGACATGTTCGATGTCCTGCTGCCATGCTTTCGCAAGCCAATAGTGACGCTTTCCACTGCCATCCTCGACCCACCAGTATGCTGGATTCAGAGCACTTAAGACAATATTCTGTGAAAGATAACATGATGGTCAGTCAATTAGATTACCAGGCGTGGTGTAAGCGTCTTACCTTGACTGTGTCGAGGCCGTTTAGTGTCTTATTCAACCTGGCAGAAGTGTTGTGTGTCCAGTATGCACCGCTCTTGGAGGTAACAGCCCAACTTCCATTTGCACCAAGGGAGACTGAACTGATGTTTGATGCACCTACGGAGCGAGTCCTATCAAGCAGGCCCGAAGGAACTTTTTTCCAAAGCCTGCGACCATCCGAAAGGACCGCAAACCACCCGCCATCCGGGCCAAATGTAATAAGGGCAATACTAGCCTTTGGTACACCGTCTGCTATCCCAGAGCTGTCTATGAAAAAGAAACAGTGAGCCCACCCGCCTTCTGACAGAATACATTCATTTTTCTCACAGTAGTGCGAGGGGGTGCGCAAATAATATTCACCACCAGGCCCGCCGAAAACGCGGAGTATGGCTTCCTCCTTGTATAGAGCGGCCTGGAGACCAGATGGCAATCCTCTCCTGTACACCGGCTGTTCGTCAGCATGCAAAGCAAAGGATATCTATACCAGTAGCCCATACACACCATCGAGTGTAATTGTTGCGGCTCACAACGAAACCTTCCGACACAAAAGCGAACTTGTATGTCAACGCGTTCATATGCATATTTTCATCTTCCGGGGGTCCATTGCACTCCATCGGGTGATGGACTTCGTGGAGTGCTAAATCGCGAGGGGAGGTTTGCATGCTGAGGGTTAATCCCACTCACCAGAAAACCACGCCCTTATATACTATCCCTCGGGCGTTCCACTGGTTTGTTCAAACAGTCCATGACGGAGTTGGTTGACTTTAGCGACTGTTCTCCGCTGGTAAGGATTATCCACGAATGTACTAGTCAGTCTAGCGGTGACAATTCTGGAACTTCCGTGCGTGGCGTTTCGTAAATTGCCATGAGCAGCTAAATCATCTTAGCTATAATTATTCACTAAGCGTCGTTATACTGCCGCATTGATGAACTATAGATCCACGTTATCTACTCAATAGGTTAGTTATAAAGAATCCTTCACTGGTGAGAACGTTCCACGAATGTGTGAGACAGTCTGGCTCGGCGCTGTAATGCTTAATAGCTGGTTGTCCACTGCAAAATCTGGTTAAAGACATGTAATTCACTGCATGGATGGGTTAAACACTGTTATAGATCTGAAGCGAGTCTCAGCCGTTACTTACCGTCGAGTGGGTCGGGTTCAATTTCATCTATGCAAGGGCCTTGGAACGCCTCTGGGATAAACTGAGCTGAGGGCGGGGAAATCCGCGGTCTCACACAATCTCCGTGCTGCCGCCAGATTAGGGTGATAACTGGGCTCGAAGCCGTATTAGTACACGATTCTTTGAGCGTCTAACTATGGCGCAAATTAACTTGAGCATATGTTGATCAACGCGCGCGTACTTTACATTAGATACACACCATATCTAAGTCAGGTAATGAATCCTGATGGCAGATGTTGGGCGGACGCGAATTGTGGCACTTACATAAGTCCGCCCAGTCGTCGAACACTTTAAACTACTTTATGCCAAGTCATATAGTCTTGAGCATGCACCCTACCCCTTGAGGCTTTTATTGGGTCCTTTAATATTCATTGCTGGTCGTTGTAACTGCGACTCACGTCAGCAGCAATGATTTGATCGCCGCCCGTCCACTCGTAAGCTTGAAACGCTTCCGACACAGACTCTGTTCGGTGCTAATGCAATGGTTGTCAGGCTTACGGTAACACCGCGCTGCTGGAAGCCTTTCATCCCAATGTGAGTATCAGTTTCTAGGAAACGAGCAGTGTCGGACATTTCCTAACCACTGGCAAAGGATGTTCGGGGTCATATACAGCGACGCCGTTCAGCGTTCAACCGTCTTACCAACTGATCACCTCTCTAGGTTTTATGGGTACGAGTATCCGGCCTCAACCAATCTATTGTGCAAGTCTAGCTCGAGTCCACTCGAGGACCACAATAACGTTTAGTCTTCCATTCTGACCCGGCACCCCAGCTGGACTTATCATCTTACGCGATCTGGCCCTCCTTCGCTCCAGTACAACCTCGTCCATAACTTCGGGTAACTTCTAGAAGCTGACTATAAGATCAACGTAACACTTCCCATTCGTCTCTCGGACGGAGCTTGGAAGACTTCTGGAGCTGTGCCAAATGCAACGAATGAACGCTTTGGCAAAGCTGGCTCGTTCCGCTATATCCTATGAATAGGAGCATCTCGTTATGTCTGCCTCTGAATCTCATTTTCTCAGCACTATCGGAATGCCAATGAAATTGGGCGGCATTCCGATGACGACACTGCCTGGGACCCATCTTTTAAAAGGACTACATATTTATCTCCTATATCGTCACCTATTTTTCTGTCACGGCACTCTGTTAATTGTAAGTAAGTGAGCGCTGCTCTAATTCATTTCATTTCCAAGTTGCACCAAAAGAGTTGCTGTTACAGCTTTCAGCCCAGTTATCACCTCTATGAACTGGAAGCAGAATGGAGATTATCGTGATCTGTTGACGATATGCTGACGACGTTTATTTGGTCTCCGCATTTGGTCCAGAACATTGGAATAATGCCAGTAAGTAGTTGAAACTCACTTTAAATCGCAGAACGGAGATTATCGTTAGTTGACGATATGCTGACCAGTTCATTTGGCTGTTCCTTCCGCATTCGATCCAGAACATTGTAATAACGCTCATGAGTAGTTGAAACTCACTTTAAATCTGACAATCCATGTACGAACCAGTGCCTCGGAAGACTGGACTCGGATGGGAGTCCAATCGTAGACTCTGACCTCAGCGCGGGTGAGTGACTTCCTTCAGTCTGAGGAAACTCTCGTCATCTGAGAGATGACCAAGGGCGGGCGGGCGGGGCCGGGCGCGCCGGGCGTCAGGGGAGCTGTGAGGGAACAATAATTCTTATATAATCATGAAAAAGGGTTTGATAAGGGATTATAATCCTATATCTACCCATATCAGACCCCTCTTCATGATTATATAGGATTATTGTTCCCTTAGAGCTCCCCTGATTGAACAATGAGGAGAGAAGCCTTCAAACCCATCCTCGTCTCCGCCCTGTGAGAGTTGCCAGGGATCGCTCATGTAATAACGTAGAGAGAAGGTCAATATGGAAGCAGCCAGATGTAAGTCTTTGGAAATGTTAGCTAAATGTACACCGTCTTTGTGTTCAGAATGAATATGAGAACGATCGATTGGGTACCCTGGACTCATCATCATCGACATTTCCACAAAGACTTGAAGTGGAATTGTAACGGATAACGCGGGTTTGTTTTACAACGAACACCTAGCAACGTCTCTCGGGGTGTAACACCCATCTTGATGCGGCAGTGACTAAACAATGTGCTCGCAAATAATAATATGCACCCTGAGCTGAAAACTACATCAAACGATACTATGGTATATGCCAGACCGCGATCCCAAAAGGAGTTCCCAACTGCACTCTTAATTCATCATGACTGGCCCGCACGAGCAAACCAGTGCTTCTGCTTGTCACATGTTGCATTTTTACAACCAGGGCAACGAAGACCCATTTGTAGGCTCATCGGTCCACTCTTCCCCGTGGAGTAGTCATGAAG
>JBBPMA010000141.1:0-44025 GCA_038090075.1 Xanthoconium purpureum
CGACGTCCTGCTTGATCTGGGCATGGTCAATGTGTGTTGTCATCGAGGAAATGAGCTTATTGAAGGCCGGAAACGACCTGAACGCGTTTGCTTGCTCTCCTTTGTGCAGGAGGCGCCCAGAGACGGTGTGGATGAGCACACGTGGCGACTCATCGATGACATCTTGAACGGCCCCCTTGATCGCCTGCTTTGTGTCTTCTGGGTTTACATACTGGCGCTCTTGCGCTGTGGGGTAAAATCAGTAGATGAAGTTCGCATAGTGTCGGAACCCTGACCACGTATGTCTCGATCGGACAGCTGCGACAGCATCGTTTCCAATGCTTTCACCGCGTTTTCATAGTCGCCAGCATCGTGTAAGGCTGCATGCTTCCTCTCGTAACCCCATGGTGACGACCGATCGAGCGCGATGACCTGGCAGTGATGTGTGAACATCGTTGACGTGAACGGGAAACGACGTACCTGGTCTGCATCGTCTAGCGCCTGTTTCCATGACCCAGTTGCCAAATACGCCTTGCTTCGCTTGACGAGAACGCCTTGTAGAGAGGGAGGATGAAGGGACAGGGCGGTCGAATAGTGGGAGATGGCCTCGTTATATCGCCGGGCATCCGTCGCTATATCTCCGAAGTGTTCCAGTTTCGCAGAGGAACGTTGCCTAAAGTCTAATCGAATATGATACGTAAGCGACGACGGGACAAGATACGCAACTACGTACCGAGAGCCCATTCGCAGTCCTCTCCCAATTCCTCTGCCATTTGGTAGAAGCACTCAGTTGCGTCCGTGGTGTGGTTAGTCGCTTCCAGACATTCACATAATGCCTGGTAAATGACGAATCTGGGAGCGACAAACTCCAGAGCCAGTGCGTTAGAACACGCGAAACATACAGAACAAGAGGAAGTACTCACAAAGACCGCAGTAAGCAAAGCATCTTTCCAGGAGCAATACGACAACGTCGCTTTCGCCCACTCTCTCAGAAGTGGTGTGGCAGCGTGAAACGTCGCCGCGTTGACGTGTCGGGCTGGGTCGCCATTGCCTTCGGGAGTGGAGAGACATCGTTGCGTGAAATCTGGACGGGACTGAATACAAGGTATCCAAATGAACGAAACTAACCTCACCTGAAATCCACTCGATGACATCTCGGTGCATATATACTTCCTTGAATGTATTCACCAACTCGAGAAGAGATTCCCCCGCATCCTTGGTGCGACAGGCTGAATACAGGGCTTCACACAAACGCTGTTGAGTTGTGAAGTCGAGAGTATCGAATTTCCATCCAGAAATCTATCCTAGAACGTGGGTACCCTGCATATATCGCGATATGCCCGTAAGTAACTTACCAGTGAGACCACAAAGAGTGACCCAATCGGGTAGGGTCTTAGTCGGGTCCGTGCGTCCATGAACGACTGTATTGCACCCTGGTAGTTTCTAGACTTCATTTGTGAGTTTCCGAGGAGAAGATACATGTAAGCCTGCTGAACGCGTCAGTGGCAATATTCGCTGCGCGAGTACGTTGTACACGTGCCTGAACTATATAGCAGATCGAGTTGAAATGAACCGTGGCGATGAGGTCATCTATGCGGGATATTGCATCGAGGTGTTCTCCGGCCATAAATACGATGATAGCCTAATGTGAAGTAAGGAATTGGGCGGTGATCGAGTTGAGAGGACATGTACCTTGATGAGGAGAAGAAAGCTAGTGTGAGACGAGTGAAAGTGCTCGAACGCAATGTCGCAGGTGCGATAGGCCTTGTCCCTTTCTCCGTTGCCGACATGGGCCAAACTTTTTGCGATGTATGCGATGACGGAGGGCTGATTCTTGAGAGCCTTGGTGTAGATTAGCGTCAGCGTCAATGAACGTGGGATGAGCACGACGAGCACCTTTTTTGCATCAGCGAGTGCTGCGTGCCAATCTTGCAAGTGAGCTCTGATGAGAGCACGACTGGCGAGTACATGATAGTACGAAGGCGGAAACGCGGAGATCGTTGTGGTCAATAACTTGTCTGCGTACTCGAGTTGTCCGTGTTCCCATGAGCGGAGAACAGTGTCGTCGATGTGAATTTCAGGTTCCTGAAAGGTGGGGTGTAGACGAGATGATGAGATGGAATCCAACGCGGAAAGACGAGCGAAGTTGCTCAGTGTGTCATAACTCACAGCGATAGGAGCTAGACTTTGGATGCAGATTTTCCCGTCCTCTCCACCGATGGCAAGTAAATGGCCGTCTGGAGAGAATGCGACAGAGTAAATGTATTGATGGTGTTTGATGGGCGCGAACCGAGAATGTGTCGACGGGTCCCAAAGTATGACATGACGGTTTATGCAGTATGCGATGAATTTGCCGTGCTTTGGTATGGCGATGCACGATTCGAGGTTGCTTTTGGGAACTGACCATTCTGAGACTATTGAGCCGGTGGATGCGTCGAGTTCCTTGATCCTGTCGTCGGATACGACAAAGAGGTGGTCGTTGTCAAACCAGAGAAGACCCCTGTTGTGCCATGGGTTTACTTTCACATTCAAGCTGTGAACGAAACAGCCGTTGGTATCCCAGACGTGAACATGGTAATCATTAGCTGTTGCAATGCGATCTCCTTGCGGCGAGTATTTCGCAGCGAGGAACCCACCTCCCAAGAGAGTTTGTATCTCTTTGCGGGTGGCAAGGTTCAAGACTATGGCTTTTTTGTAAGTTGTGAAGACGAGTCGAGCCGAGTCCGGCGAGAAATCGACTGCGTGGATGTTGGTCACAGGTTCGTCGCTGCCCTCCCGCGTCCAGACTGGTTTGTATGTCGCCGCGTCCCAGACAAACACGTCGCCCTGCCATGTCCCTGCAGCGATCCACTTCCCGTCGTTGGACACAGCGATACTGCAGACAGTCCCCACTTTCATGTTCGCCACTTGTCTCCCATCCGCGACTCGGCACACTTGAACCCCCCGATTGTCGCTGCTTACAATATATTCGCCATTCGCTGAGAATTTGATTACCCATGTCGTGCTGCCAGGGTTGATTTCAAGGGGCAGGGAAAGCTCTGGTCCAACAGTCAGCATAGATGCAACTCCGTCACACACGTACGCACTGGTCGTCATAGAGGCTGGAGCCATCAAGTTGCAGGGCAATGAAGGGATGTGCGTATCTTTTTCCAGCTATATACTCGGTCCACACGGTCCACTGCCCCGTATTTTCGGTTCCTGTTTCACCACAGAATCGTCCCTCCTTCAACCGCACTACCCTTCATGGTCTTGTCTATGCGTCTAATCCGCGTCAACTCGTTTACCCCGTGTCTCACCCCTCCCCCGTGTCCAAGCCTCCGTCAAAATATCGCACATTCCTCTCTGCCAATTCACCGCGCGCGGTGCCCTCTTCATACTGTCACTTACTACATACATGCCCTGTCGTTAATGCGATCGAGTTCCGCAAGTTCTTTGCGCCCGCACTCTTGCTCGTCGATGTGCTACGGACAAGCAAAACGGCCACTGTCGCGCGAGCCAGCGGTCGAGGTCCCGATGCCCAGTTTCTCCGAGAGGCACCTCAGAATGCTGCTGTTACACACGCTCAACACATCGTGTCATTCGCTCTTCCTTCAGCTACCCGAATACAAGAGAAATAACGACGCCGAGTCCGAAGCCCGAGTGGCTATGGCAAAACGGTCGCGCACTTCATCATCGGCACAAAACGGCTTCAGTGCTTGTTAGCCCAGACATGTAGGCGTCGTCCTACGATCGCCAAGTCGAGACCTATGCCTCTCGACTTCTAGGTAGACAAGATGTCACGACTGTAATGGGACGCCTTGCGAAAAACGGTCGGACGACAGTAAAGGACAAGCTTCGTAGAAAAGTGGACCAAATGCGTTTCACAGGTCGTCTCTGGAGTCGTGTTCAACTGAGGGTTCGCGTAGGTCACTTTCGAGGGTTTCATACATCTCTCTTCGACTCCGTTCTTACAACCAACGGGGCTCGTAGCAGAACAACGGACGTCATCTTTCCCCATGGAATACCATCTGATTTCCTCGTTGGCTGGGTCTTTTGTGAGAGGACCGCACCTCTTCATGGCGTCTATGGAATCAGACAGTTACGCCCGTCCACGTGGTCACGTCCCTCGCTGTCGACGCGAACGTGGCGAGTTTAGTGTTTTTGGCAATGAGCCATGTGCAGGTGCATTTTTTGCCTTTGGTTGATTGGGGCTGGTCGTCGCGTCGCTTCCGCTGACCTGGACGTGCGAATTTCACCCATAGAGCATCGCACTATTGTGGATCGTGATTCGGATGGCAAGAGGCGAACAAGGTGCGTTGTTGTGTTGAATGCCATATGAGGTCGTCGTCGTCAAAAGGTTGGGAAGCACGCGTACGTACGTACTTATCTTGTACTTTTATGTATCTAACTACCGAGCACGCCCACCCGTCCTTTCGGGTGGCATGTGATCCTGACCCACCAGGGGTCGTTCACAAGTTGTTGGACACCGGCCTTGACTGCGGTGGATACCGATCATAACATTCGTCACAAAGGCCCACAATGATCCGTCGATCACAGGACAAAGTGCGACTTCAGCCTTTCCATAGGAACATGGATACAATAGAAATAGACTAATCATTGCAAATTGGACGAATCGACGATGCTATGGCTACACTCGTTGTCTACGAGAAGAACATGCATATGACTACATCTCGTGATCTCAGGTCAGCGCCAGGCTGGACTCGCGTGCAAGCGTCGAGCTCGACGAGTAAAGTATGTACCGCGAGCCGTACATGCGCATCGCGTATGCACACCCTCGACCGATTAGAATCGTTAGTTGTGAGTATATACAGCTGCTCCCCGTCTAGAGGTGCAGTAGATGGAGGGAACGTTGAGTACGAAACGAGGGAACGCGGGGCCTCGCGATTAGTGCGAGGCGCGGCTACGGTGTCTGTGCATCCGAGGCACCCTGTCCCCGACGGCGCGTGCCTCCGAGGTGGACCGCTTGCGCATGCACGTGCC
Organism: Xanthoconium purpureum; assembly: GCA_038090075.1. Classification (NCBI taxonomy): domain Eukaryota; kingdom Fungi; phylum Basidiomycota; class Agaricomycetes; order Boletales; family Boletaceae; genus Xanthoconium; species Xanthoconium purpureum. Next base: position 4,960 of record JBBPMA010000141.1, read on the forward strand.
TGACCCACCGGTAGAGGTGGGAGTGGGGGTTGAGGGGGAAGGCGACGAAGGTGGGTTACCTCCGGCATTCGCGGGTGTAGAGGGCATCGACGAAGCAGAGGAGCCGGGCATGGAAGGAGAGGGAGATGCGGACGAAGGGGAGGACGAAGGAGAGGGCACAGGGGGCGCAGAAGCTCCAGAGCCAGAGCCAGACGGCATTCCACTGCCGGATCCAGTCAAGTTAGAAACTGGAGGGCCAGGAAAGACGTAGGTAAATCCGGGGTTGTAGACCTGGAGAGGGCCATCAACGATGTGTGCGTAAGACGTTCGGAGCCGGACTCACGTTGGGGGTCAAGAGACCGGGATCGGTGTCCGAGTAACCACCTGGGAATCTGACCTCTTCGCTGGTCGTGGGCTGACCGGTCTGAGAGCCACCGACGGAGAGCTGGATGCAAGAGGGATAAAACTCTACACCGCCTTGGGACATGGCAAGTTGAAGCGTGATGAGCTCAGAGCGAAGCAAGTAGTTGCCTGGAGCGAGGTCCTTGGGGATGGTGACCATCGCTGGGGAGCCGGCCGCTAGAAAGTGTGTCAGCGGGTGTTTTGACCACAAAGGTCAATGGTTTACCAATATCTGCCATGTACCAGCCCGAGCCGCCAGATTTCTGGCCTTGCTCTGAAATCTTGAACCATTCGGCACCACTCGAGTTGTAAGTGGCGCAGGAACCGTCGCACTTGGCCATGTAGTGCATGATTGCACCGGTGTTGTGCGGCCACTGCAGATGGGTGAGTGTTCGACACGTAATGAGGGAAGCACGACACTCACTGAGGAGCTGCCGGTTGTGCCACCGACCCATGAAACCTGGACGGTGCTACCGGGGTTGGCGTTGGCCACGTCCGCGGCCAGCTGAGCCCCCGCCCCACAGTTGAGGTCGGGGTTGCTGGCACCCTTGACTGGGCTGTTGGTGTTAATCTGACGAATGACGGACTTGACGGTAGCAGTGGTGCCGACAGAATTGCCTTGGTAGACTGTGCCGTCGATGGTGACTTTGTTGACGTAGCCGTGGGCTGATACGAGAGCAGGAAGAAGGAGAGAAAGCAGCGTGGACGTGATCATCATGATGACAATGATTGTGTGTGTCGTACTCGCGCAGCGAGGTAGATGACGAAAAGAGAGTGAGAGAAAGGACAGCCTGGAGGGAGGGAGGAGGAGGGCTGCATTGTTTTATAATGGACCAGCGGAACAATGAAAGAAAAGAATGGAAGTCAATTCAGAATTTGACTATTGTTGACCTGACGACAACGACGTTATTGTCTGTTCCACAACACCTGTGGAGTCCATGTGGATTCCATTGGATACCCGTTGGATGCTCCGTTTGTCAATGAGGCGGAATGCTAAAGGATCTCTTCCACTCCATGCTCACGCTTGCCGCATGGATGATCATGGAAGATATTACTTCTGTTCCATCCCTGCACAATCTCACCGAGTCTCCTAATGCTTCCTCTCAAGATGTCCGTTCATATCAGTGCGGCCTGACATGCAAGATTGAACCTCGCTAAGCTTGAAACTTCTCTTCAACGCCCGCGGATCGTTTCAGAACGCTTTCACGCACTCCCTGTGAAATCGGCATTGCCGCGGCGACAATGCGGCAACCTAACCTTATACTTTCAGAGCCAACAACAGCTCTGCAATGACGTTCTCTTCTAGTCCATGGCCATCAGGCGTAACTCGTTTCCTTTTACTCTCCGTTCTGCTAATGGCCTTTTCCGTTCACAATAGCCGTTCCAGAAGTGTGTTCATCCACCGGTGTGTTACATATTCATATAAGTAATCGGAGCATGAGGCGCTTGCCCTGCCTCGAGGCAGCCAGGATGTACACGAAATCATCCCGCGCTGTACCGCCATCAGGCCGCAGGTCCGTCGCGTCTTCTTGCAGGGCGCCGCGCTGTGCGGCATCCGTCCCACATCCATGTGTAAACCAATGCAAGGGGCCAAGGGCTATAAGTAGATCCGTCTCTCCTTTACGTCTTCCCCTTCCTCTGTGAAACACTTTGATAAGCATCTTCCTACTGCGCCCTCCTTTCCGCCCCTTTTTATTTGTCTACTTAATTGGCCCGCTGAGCGAGCCATTGCACTCGCTGCGCCGCATCTCTCCTCAACATGACACATCTTCTCATTGCCCTCCTTTTCCTTGGTTTATTACCATTCCTCGTCTCAGCCCACGGGTATCTCGGGTCCGTGACCATCGATGGCAAATCGTACCCCGGCAATACGCCGGGTGATGCTACAAACCCGAGCATCATCAGACAGGTCAGTTCTCGCACATGAGTCTCTTTGCTCTATATCTGACCCCTCATTCGCCGGCTAGGTGTCAACGATCAGCCCGGTCAAGGGCGCGGGTAATCCTTCTATGAACTGTGGCATGAACGCAACCCTGGCTTCCGACGTTGCCAACGCCAACCCGGGGAGTCAGCTCCTGGTTCAGTGGGTTGGCGGTGCTACCGGCAGTTCGAAGGTGTGTCTTCTACTCTGCCCTCAGTGTGGAGACTCATCTTTCTGAACAGTGGCCTCACAACGTTGGGCCAATCATGCATTACATGACGAAATGTGACGGCTCTTGTTCATCGTACGATTCTACCAATGCAGAATGGTTCAAGATATCGGAGCTTGGCATCGAACCAGATGACACTACCTGGTATCAGGCTAATGTTGGTGTGTCCCCTTATCAACTTGACATCTCTCAACCTGCCTTGACATGAATCCGATGACGCAGTGAAGGGCTTGCCCACAAACGTGACCATCCCTTCCAACATCGCTCCTGGTAACTACCTTCTCCGCTCCGAGCTTATTTCCCTTCAGCTTGCCGTGTCGGTCGGCGGTGCGGAGTTCTACCCTGCCTGCATCCAGCTCAGCATTGGAGGCTCGGGCACTGGAGCGCCAAAGAGCAGCGAACAGTGCAAACTTCCCGGCTGCTATTCAGACAATGACCCAGGGATCTTCGACCCCAACGTGAGTCTTTTGTCCTCCTTCCACGAACGAGAGCTGAAAGCAAGTGGTAGATTTACAACCCACCTTTGACCTATACGTTCCCTGGTCCCTCTGTAGCTGCCTTTGTTGGTAGTGATGGAAGTCAAGGTGGTACTCAACCCTCTGGCTCTGGTAGTGGTTCCTCTGCCACACCGACATCTGAACCAGGGTCCTCACCCACATCACCGGCACCCGCGCCTTCGGCTTCAGGTGGCAGCGGTAAGTCTCATCCTTTCTTTTGATCCTCTTCTACCTTTGTTCGCTTTTTCTTCATCTCTTTCCTTACTATATGTGGCAGTGACCGCTGACACTCCCTCTCCTTCCCCAATGACCGACTCCACGCCTTCCGCAACTCCATCGACTACTTCTACATCAGGGAAAACCTGTTACGTGAAGCCTCGTTCCAGCGGACAACCACTCTCCAAGCGTGGACATTCGAACAAGGCACACAAACGCCGTCTCGTTCGACGCCCCGCTTGAGCGCCCGAAGCCTGCCTTCGATGCATGACGTACGATCGAGGCGATTCCCAGTTGTGGACAGCGGATGCTCCGTGCATTGTCATTATCATTACCATGGCTTGATGCCATTGCTGGGGTCGACTGGTTTGTGCTCGGGTGGGGGCAGTACCCACAGGCCGAACTGGGTCCTCGACGACACCATGCCACCATCTCGCGCAAGTCGCGAGGTGCACCACCTGTCACGTCTGTTCCTCCGCTTAACCACACGTGAATCGCACGAGTATTATATAGGTATCTCGTATCGCGGTTTCTCTGTCCTTGGTCATTCGATCACCTTGCGACTAACTTATGCGCTTTGTTTCCATTCGCTTTCTCATCCCGCTCGTGTTGTAAATCACTCTCTTTGTAGACCTGTCCCTCACCATAGCTATGTATGTGCATGCAGAAATTGTATCTGTATTTGATCTGTATTGATGTTCTTATCGTCGTCTAATCTTGGCAGTGCAGTGTGGCCGGGGTCCAGAGTAGTGACCTTCCTCCCGCAGCTCCCTGATGAATGCCGTGCGTAATTTAACACGCTCATCGCTGATGGAGCGGTGCCTCGTACAACTATCATCATGGCATCCTCGGGCCTCCTCGCAGTCGGCGTGGGGTTGTTGGCCTGGCCGCTAGTTTCGTACCTCTACCCGAACCTGCTCTCCCAGGCCCCCCTGAGCGGCACTCCGAGTCCGCATGTACACCTAAACCAAGGCAGAGTCATCACTCCGCAGCTCTCGAGGTTCATCGAGGACACGTTGGCGCAGGAGAACATTACTGGGCTCTCCCTCGCTATCGTCCCGAAAGATGGAGAGCCCGAGTTTCGCGCATGGGGATATCGGACGGAGGATGAGGACGAGGTGACTCCAGACGTACGCTGCCTATTTGTTTTTTCTGAAAGCTCGATTCTGCGCTAACGCTTTATCGCCGATTGATGGACTCTTTTCTCTTCCTCCAGACGCTCTTCCACATGGCATCTGTGTCCAAGGCGTTCTGCGCTACGGCCCTCGGTCTCCTCATCGATGACTTTGCGAACGGGCACAACGTTACTGCGCTCCCATCTGGTCTGACTGAGTTGACGTGGCATACACGGCTGAGGGATCTGTTACCTGAGTGGGAGCTCATGGATACTTGGGCCACAGAGAGAGCCAATTTGCAGGACATTTTGTCTCATGTGTCTGGGATACCACGGTGAGGTCTACTGCTTATGTTTCTGTCGTTCGCCCACATCCTCACGCACGCGATTCGACTTGTTACGATAGGCATGACGGCTCGTATGGGCCTTCAGATACCCCACAGGACGTGATCGCGCGATTGAAATACCTAAGGCCGGCTTTCGAACTACGACAGCAATGGTCATACAACAACATTGTGCGCCCGCTTTTGCTTTCCACGTGTCCGACTGGTGGGTGATGCGTGATGATACCATTAGATGTACATTGTCGCATCTCACGTCATCACGACGTACTCTGGCCAACCGTACACGTCCTTTGTGGAAGAGCGCATCTTCGCACCGTTGGGTATGACGTCGTCGACGTTTTCCCCTGCCAAGGCCGAAGCATCTGGCAAGTTTACTCAAGGGTGGACAAAGCAGGGTCGGAGAGTGCCCGAGTGTTTCGACGAGGAAATAGCTCTCTTGGGCGCCGGTCCGGGAGGGGTTATATCGAATGCCGTTGATATGGTTCGTCTATACACCACACCATTTCTGGCGTGGCTTTGTGGACGCCCCGCTCACCCAGACGCGTGTTGCAGGCCAAATGGATCTCGACATGGATCAACGAGGGTGTTTATGACAATCAAACGATTTTCTCGGAATCTGTATACCGGAACGTATCGTACTCTCGCTCTGTTGCCTTCGATCACCCATATGGTCCGGAATTTTCTATTGGTGGATATGGCATGGGTTGGCTCCGCACCTCGTATCGCGGACACGACGTGAGAGGTGGATATAATGGATTCTCATCTTTGATGGCTTATGACATTTTAGGTCGTTCATCACTCCGGAGGGCTTCCTGGGCTTTCTACGCAGGTTGCTTTCTTACCAAGCGATGAACTCGGTGTGGCTGTGTTCGTTAATGCTGAAAGTAAAGGCGATTTGTTGATACTGCTTTCCACCCGCATCCTCGATTCAGCTCTGAATTTAACTGATCCTTCGACCCCTGCGAGGTTTGTGCCCTCCTTCGAGCCTTCTGCACGGCTGACATTTGACCTAGCTCCCCCTCTCGCGACGTCAGGGCGGCGCAGCTGGATGTACCGAACTCTACGTTACCCTTGTCGTTGGATGCATTCGCTGGGACGTATGTCAATCCTGGATACGGATCCGTTACGCTGTGCAGCCCATCCAGTACATCTTTGTACTGTGCCCAGGTTCAATCCGTTTTTTCCGTCGTCGACAGCGTACGAGACGACCCAAGCACATCCAAGGATCTACTCGCAGAATGGCCTCGTGTGTTTTCGTCGCACGTTCGCATGCGACACCAGCAAGGGTTCATCTTTGATCTTTACCCGACGGCCCTATACCCGAGCGGGTATGGCAAGGACACGACGCCGTTTGAGACGGCGGAGATCGGGGTTGCGGATGCGGTGGTCGAGTTCGTTGTGGAAGATGGGGAGGTAGTTGGGTTTGGGGTGAGTGGTTTCGTGGGGCGATTGACGGAGCGGGCGCGCACGTATGAGAGTGTGCGGGATCGTGCTGAGGTGTGGTTTGATAGGGTTTAATGCCAGTGGGGGTCAGATGGTTCACGGTTCGTTGACATCGATCATGTTAGGTGTATCTGCATTGACGTTTTTATCATCGTGTATTCTTGGAGTGAAACCGGGATTCAAAATGTTATCCAATTCTCATACTACTGACAGCCTCCCGTCTCCTTGTGACCCATGGCTTTGCCCGTTTCTTGGCTTGCCGATGAATCCCGTGCATTATATACTTGACACACCGATCGAGCGGTGTCTCGCAGAACCATCCCCATGGCGTCCTTTCTCGCAGTCGGTGCCGGGTTGTTGGCGTGGCCACTCGTCTCATATCTCTACCCGAACGTCTTCTCCCAGATCCCTTTTCAAACCAGTACTCCGAGTCCACATGTACACCTAAATCAAGGCAGTGTAATCACTCCGCAGCTCTCAGCGTTCATCGAGAGCACGTTGGTGCAGGAGAACATCACCGGGCTCTCCGTCGCTGTCATCTCGAAAGGTGGAGAGCCCGAGTTTCGCACGTGGGGGTATCGGACGGAGGATAAGGACGTAGTGACTCCGGATGTACGTTTCTCATCCTCCCTTTGGTAGCGCTTTAACGCTTTATCGGTGGAGTAGACACTCTTCCACATGGCATCTGTGTCCAAGGCGTTCTGCGCTACGGCCCTCGGTCTCCTCATCGATGACTTTGCGAACGGGCGCAACGTCACTGCCCTCCCGTCTGGGCTAACCGAGTTGACTTGGGACACAAGGTTGAGGGATTTGTTTCCCACATGGGAGCTCATGGATACTTGGGCCTCGGAGAGAGCTAATTTGCGGGACATTCTCTCCCATGTGTCTGGGATACCGGGGTAAGCTCACTCCGTGTTTGTCGTTCGGCCCCATCTGCATTCTTATACATCCGACCGACTCGTTGGTAGGCATGATTTTTCGTACGGGCCGTCGGACACCCCGGAGGATATGATCGGGCGGTTGAAATACCTGCGGCCGGCTTTCGAGCTACGAGAGCAATGGTCGTACAACAATATCGTAGGGCCCAGTCTCGCTTTACCCGCGTCCTATTGACTAGAATAACATTAGATGTACATGGTTGGAACCCACGTCATCGAGTCATACTCTGGTCAACCATATACGTCGTTTGTGAAAGAACGGATCTTTGCGCCGTTGGGCATGACGTCGACGACGTTTTCCCCGGCCGAGGCAGAGGCATCTGGCACGTTTACTCAGGGGTGGACAAAGCAAGGTCGAAGGTTGCCCGAGTGTTTCGATGAGGAGACGGCCATTTCGATGGCTGGTCCGGGAGGGGTCATATCAAATTCCGTTGATATGGTTGGTCTCTACACGTCCCTTGTAGGCAGCTTTCTCTCACCCAGACGCGTGTTGCAGGCCAAGTGGATCTTGACGTGGATCAACGAGGGTGTTCACGGAAATGAGACAGTTTTTCCGGCATCTGTGTACCGGAACGTATCCTACTCTTACTCTGTTGCCTTTGACCACCCGAGTACTCCGGGACAGTCTATTGGTGGATATGGCATGGGTTGGTCCCGCAACTCGTATCGCGGACACGACGTGAGAGATGGATATGATGGATTCTCATCTCTGATGGCTTATGACATTTTAGGTGGTTCGTCACTCCGGAGGGCTTCCTGGGCTTTCTACACATGCCGCTTTCTTGCCGAGTGACGGAATCGGTATGACTGTCTTTGCTAACGTGGAAGATATATTTAGGCCGCTGATGCTGATTTCCGACCGCATCCTTGATTCGGCTTTGGGTTTGACTGACTCTCCGGCTCCTACGAGGTTTGCACCTTTCCTTGCGCCCTCTGCCCGACTGACGTATTCTATAGCTCTTTCTCTCACGACACCAAGCCCGATGCGCGGAATTCTACGTTACCCTTGTTGTTAGATGCATTCGCTGGGACGTATGCTAACCCTGGCTATGGTTCATTTACGTTATGCAGCCCATCTAGCACGTCCTCGTATTGCGTGCAAGTCCAATCCGTTTTTTCCATCGTCGACAGCGTACGAGGTGACCCAGGCCCTTCCAAGGACCTACTTGCAGAATGGCCCCGCGTGTGGTCGTCGCACGTCCGCATGCGACACCGGCAGGGGCTCAGCTTTGATTTCTACCCGGGGACCCTCTACCCAAACGGGTATGGCAAGGACTCGACGCCGTTCGTGTCGGAGGTTGGGGTGGAGGGAGGTATCGAGTTCGTCGTGGAAGATGGGGAGGTGGTTGGGTTTGGGATGAGTGGTTTCGTGGAGCAGTTGACGGAGCGGGCGCGCGCGCATGAGAGTGTGCAGGATCGGGCTGAGGTGTGGTTTGATAGGGTTTAATGCCAGTGGTTCACGGTTCAACCGTGGACAGCGCTCATTGATCACCTTAAGGGATGTGTTGATAAGGAGGGTATTTATAGATGGAAACGTGGTGTACGTTGATGGTGTTCATAGGATCTGGGTTTGGACGTGGGAGATAAATTTAGAACAAGCACTATCGCGGCAACGGGTGTCCTTGTGATGCTGTGACTGTGTGCTCCATTGTACAATGTGATTGCACTTGGTTGCTTAGTTCCATTCTCCAACTGGTCTTTGTTTTTCATGCCATACTAATCCGCTGCGCCGGGATCAGGCCGAGCTCCTTGATCTCGATGGAAGATGGAAGATGCCGGCGCGATTAGCACTCCTTAGCATCTCTACCTTGATCTTATACCCTAAATCTGTTCAAGTTGCACTGCTGAAGTCCGTTGTCCGGCAACGATGGTAACGGAGCACTCATGGAAGGAGTGAGGCGTGTTAAGACCTAGCCGAAGAAACGGCCTACGAGGAGTATGCATGGTTCACGGTGTTATGTCGGTCTTACTGCTGCTGCTGCGCATGAGGCCGATACTGCGGTGGTCGGGTGCGCTGTGCCACCACATCACACCCCTGATGATGTGAATCACTACCGTCGTACACGAGGCAACCTCGAGGCGCGATGCTGTTCCTGATCAGTGGTGGATGTTCCCGATGTGACTTTGAAGGCGCGCATGACGGTCTCGAACATCTTGGACATTCGGGAGAGCTTCACAATCTGGGCCAGTTTACTGGAATAAAAAGGTAAATGAGTATCCGTCTGGCAGGGAGAAGGGCGCGAGAAGACTGATCTTATCTTATCTCATGAGCACGCGCAACTGCCTCCGCCGCGCAATGACTCACTGAGGGGCCGTAAGGCAGGCACACGCGGATCTCCAGTGACAACATGCCTCTCCACATGTTCTTTTCGTTCCATCCGCCACCAAATACAAATGCGATAGAATGCAGCCATACCACACCCGCAAGGCATGACACGTACAACACCATTGGCATCCATGGGCCTGCTGTTACCGGGACGAGAGAAATGGAAAAAACGCACAGTAGCCTCGTGAGGAAGCATAATACCCCACCTTCCTCACTCTCTCAGATACCGCATCGCCGACGCTTCCTTTGTGCGCTGTGGCAAGGTTTATTTTTTGCACGTCCATTTCGCTGCTTCTTTGACGTTACTTGTTCTCTTATTCTCCCCAGTCCTTTCCCCTTGCGTTGTTGCCTCAGTTGATTTTTTTACACCCTACTGGCTTTGTCTTGCATCTCATGCACATACCGCCATCACCCCGTCTCATCACCTCAACTCTAGTTCCGTTGCTTGCGTACCTGCAGCAGGTCCGCGCACATGGTTATGTCGCCAAGGTCGTCATTGACGGCACGGCCTACTCCGGAAATGTACCCAACGCGGAACCAACGCCGTCCATCGTTCGCCAGATCAATACCATCGACCCCGTCAAGGGTGCTTCCAACCCTTACATAAACTGCGGTCAAGATGCACAGAAGGCTGCTCTCGTTGCAAACGCGAACCCCGGGAGTCAGCTGCAGTTTTGGTGGTTGGACGGCGATGGGACTCACGTGCGTCTTGTCTTTCATGTCGTGTTCGGAGAAGAGACTGGGCTGGATGTCACATGCAGTGGCCACACGATATTGGTCCTATCATGACCTACATGGCGCCGTGCGTGAACACTACGTGCGACCAGTACGACCCCACCGACGCCGAGTGGTTCAAGGTCGAAGAGACTGGACTTGAACCGGGGAATACCACTTGGTATCAACAGAACATCAGTACGTCCGTCCTGTGTATTCATACCATTTTTCATCAGTTGACGGCTTCTCCGATCAGTGAACGGCAGCCCAGCAAACGTTACGATACCGTCTACACTGGAAAGCGGGCAATACCTGATCCGTCATGAGATCATCGCGCTCCATCTCGCGACTAAACAGGGCGGCGCGGAGTTCTATCCTTCCTGCACGCAGGTGACACCCTTTGCCGTGCCTCTCTTAAGAAATCGTTTGATACTCATATCCGTCACCCAGGTCAACATCAGTGGCTCTCAAGTCGGAGCGGCTTCGTCGAACGAAGAGGTCAAGTTCCCTGGGGGCTATTCGGACACCGATCCCGGGATCTACGATCCTGACGTGTTCGATACGCCGGTTCAATACATCTTCCCAGGTCCGCCCGTCGCCGCGTTCGTCTCGGGCTCGTCCTCGTCCGACTCTGGTTCTGGTTCTAGTTCGCCCTCGTCCTCGTCTTCGTCTTCGCCCTCGGGGTCCTCGAGTGTGCCATCGGCCTCGCCGACGGTTGCCTCTCAGGGCGGAGCGACATGCGGGCTTCGTCAACAGACGTTTGCGGTGCATAAGCGGAGAAGTATATCACGCGTGATGGCTGCGTGGATCAGGTCGATTCGATCCTGAACGTGGGTACTGGGACCTGGGGGTCATTATTTATTCACTGATATGTATGGGCGTGACGAGTGAGTCATTTCCGGAGTTGTAAGGCGCTGAGAGGGTGAAGGTTTAAAATGAACGAGTGTATAGGGAGTTGGGTTTTAATTGTACATTAGGGTTAAACGTGTATGCGAGTTGTACAATAGTGAGTCAATTGTCTGAAGTGCGGAGCAAGTCCCACCAAGTACTGTAGATCATTGACCCGAGTTGCATGGTACAAACGGAGACTGTACTAAACATGGGTTCATTTGTAGGTTATCCATCTTGTTCATGCTTGTGCCCTTCAGCCTCAGTGATCAGTACTCCCAACCATAGTCATTCAACGAGAGCGACATCGTACGATTTGCACCAAATATCGGTCGATGGGATATGCTACCTACCCCAGTGAGACATCTCCAAAAGCAACTTGAAGTATAGCAGGCGACTGCTTCGACAGAGACCCTGCCGCGGTTTCCTAGAACTTGCATCGAACGTGAGCCCAGCATCTGTAGATTGTACGTTTCCGGTAACGGTGGTATGGGTGTCACGACACGCCTCCACTGTGTGCTTTAGGGACCCAGGGAATGCGACCACGAGGTCTCTTGCGCACTCCTTGCAGCGCCGACAGTCCTGTATCCGGCGGCCCATTGGTGCCCACATGCTGGCGTGAAATCGCCAAGAGCAGTATTCTGAGTAGGGCCGAGGCTCAGAGACGGAGCTCTTTGCGATGCATGGATAGGACTGTGCGAGGACGCAGTGCTCCTTGTGGACCTCTGATTGGTGCAGATAGCCAAGTTTCCAGTTGAGACCATGATATATTTATACTCACGGTCATATGTGCTGTGTGGGTGAAGCCCTGCATGGCGTTGTTCTGGAGCTTCGTTGAAATCCGAATGGCGGAGGCTCAAGGTTTGGTCGGCATCCATGCCTTCGCGCAATGCGTCTTTAAGAGTGTCCGGTCAGTGATGTCATAGTCGCGTAAAGCAAGGACAGATATTCAGACCTTCGTGCTAGCATAGCCGTCCGCATCTTGCTATAAACGATGATGGAGAAGGAAACAAGGCCAGGGAGCATGGTATAACAGCCATCGCGTCACCCGGAACGTGGTCGAGTCTTGCTGAGGCAGCCGCTGGGAGCGTGAGTGCGCCATTCGGGAACTTTAACGTGTGTCGCGAACGCCCGCGTGCCATTTGAACGGCCCAGGGTCAACGGGGATATAGTCTTGCCTAGTGGACTTTGGTGAAATGGCCGTTCTCCGAGTTTGCATGGCATCGTGGGCGCGCTTGTCAACTTGAAGTGTTCGTTGTGGTATCAAAGTTGGGGGTTTACTGTAAATGCACAAATCTTCATTCCTCGCAACTTTGTAGTTGCCACGGAACTTGCCATGACGTTATTCATCACTACGGTCATTCTAATATTTGCAAGAGACGAGCGTCAGCATGACGACATTGAACATACGGCGCGCCAAATCACCAAACGACGGTCGTGAGCTAATCGAGAGTCTTGGAGCCAAGAAATCATATTAGACACAACTATTCACGTTACAGAACGACAAGCAAAGAATAAAAACATAGAGCAAACGGAAATGAAAACACTTAGGTGTAGTTCCAAGCCTTGACGATCACCTGTAGACATCAAAGACTCAGAGCGATTCGCAGCCTGAGGTACATGTCTTTAGCAGCCATCAGACCACCATCCAACGTAGAAATGAACGTGTCGCACATCACTCCAAAATGGCCTCGCTCTCAGGCGCAAGCACTCGAGATGAATGGATGTCTCCGAGGCGGATCATAAACATGCCCGCCTTTCGTAAGTTGTCCGATGACGGTTCCTCAACATCTGCCATGTGCTCGCGAATTGCTCGAGAATGCACTGCAACCCACATGGTCTCAAGGACACTGACACCATTGATGTCTGGACGGGCATATGCGTATCTTGGGGGCATCCCGGCAAAGACAAATGCCAGTACCAGAAGCACCAATGATGCTCCTGAGGTAAACATGACCTTGAAGGACATGAAGTATTTGTGAATAGATGCACAGTGCAACACTCACAGGAACTGTATTGACCTGGTAGGAGTTCCAAAGCTTGTATGAAGAATGATTCACAGAAACAATACAATACTTACATTCAATTGCCATTCAGTGATCACTTGTATAACTGGACTTTCACCATTTGCTAGCTGGAACCCTCCTTGGCTTGGTCCAAGCTTGCCAGCTATAAAATGGATCATAAAACTGGAGGGAAAATTATGGAAACTGAAATATACCCATCCAAATCTTGGCTGCTATTAGTTGCTCTAGGGTTTGTTGCAACTGTTTTGGGGGAAGTGTATATAAAGAATTGTTCTGTGCTGGAAATGATGCACTGTCATAATAGCAGCTCATTTATTTCAAAAAGGCCACACAAAGGAAGAAACATACATTGTGGATGTTGAGCATATATCACCATTCATAGGGCAAATCACAAATGGAGTAATGCCAATTAAAGCCTGAGCCTAAAAGAGTTTTGTAAAGTTAACCTTTATATATGAACCAGTTTATCTTACATCTTCTGTAAAATTGAGTAAGCCTGGCTCTTTTGAAGACCACAGTTTCCAAGATTGTGGATCTATTTGTGTCAACCTGGGAACAAAATCATTGGCTTGAAGATCCAAGACAGCATGTGTTGTTTGTGGCAATAAAGAACATGCTGCTAGATATGCCACTATTGAAGGGCCATTATCTAGAAACAACAGTTAGCTATTAATATTATTTATTCAACCTATAATCTGCCATTTACCTTGTATAATATTACAGCTTAGATTGGTTTTATTGATGGTAACAAAGCCATCTATTTCCACATCAGCTGTAATCAGAAAAAAAAGATATTGGTGGCATGATTGGCAATTAGCATCAAAGATGCCAAATGACTATAAATGAAATTTAGCCTAAACAAATGTGAAGTAAAAAGTAAAGGACTGACCAGAAAGATAACTTGATTTGTTCCAATTGGAACTGCCTGTCCAGAATCTGCTGTAGAGATAAAGTTAGCTTTGGAAATCTTCAAATCTAGCAATTCACCACCAAGAAACATTGCTCCTTGTCCAAAACCATCAACAGAAAAGTTGAGATGTTGTCCATTGCTGGGAGCATTTGGTATTTCTCTGGTGGTGTGATAGGAAATATTGGACAGTAGCCCACAACTAGCTTGAAGAGAAGTTGTATTTATAGTTGCATTTGCAAAACTAGGATGACTTGTGGTAAGGATATCATAGATTGTGTTATTGAGGAGGCCATTGGTTTGAAGATCATTAACTAGACTGATTGGTGGTATAGTTCGAATTGCATCATGATTTGCAATAATAGAGTTGTTTGGCCAGGATATGAGGGTTGGAACAGAGATGGTAGAAGTGCTGTTGTAAGCTGTGAACTGCATAACAGCAGTAGAGGCAATATGCATCACAGAGATACATGCCAAATAGACTACCACACCAGTTATTGCCCAGAAAGATGATGGTGTAGCTGTGGAATGTGGAAGTGCTGAAAGTGCAGCTCCAAGTCCAGTCCATGCATTGGCAGTATCATGCACTGTTGTCAAATAGTGCCTTTGTGCAATAATTTTTGCTATTGCAAGTTGCTGCACAATAAACACCAGTGCTGCAGTATAGAGCTTGCAAGTAAATCAAGTTATCAGAGTGCAAGAGCAATACAACAATAAACCTACAACATAAAATGCCTGAAGGCATATAGCCAATGCTATTGTCACCCAAGTTTTATAAATTGACATGGTGACTTTATGCTCTGGATGATGCATTAAAAGCAAGATAAGGATCACATGTAGTGCAAAAAGAAAGCCATGAAGAACATGGCACCACATGTGTATAGAGGATTGCCCTGCAAGAGAAAGGATTTAAATACAAATTGGTTAGTTTATGTACATTAAAGAAAACAAACTGACCTTTGGCAACAAACTGGTGCCAATTAGGAGAGTAGACTGTGGAACTTTCCCTGATATCACTGTCCTCATCTCCATCATGTTTTACTGATCCAGTGTTCAGATTCAAAAGAGAAAATTCAATGTTTATCCCTTGAATTCTCAATTGATCTGGAATGGCACTGCTTGTTCTCTTCATAAAATCTTGTAAGGTTATGGAATGAACACATATCCACATCAATTCCAGGATACCAGGATTAGTTTGGAGTATTCTTGGACATGAACCATGAAGAGTCCAAGCCATCATAGCAAAGAGCATGATGGAAGCAAACAAGCCAAAAGCAACCTACAAATTATTGGAACCCATATACATTCCATTGGAAAAGACTCACTGGTATTGTATTCACCTATGCTTGATATTAGAAAACAAATAGAGAAAATACACCAAAAGCATACATTCATTCTAAGCTCCAGAGCAGAACCAGTGATTGAACTCCTTCCTTGGGTTTTCTGGATTCCTTCTCCAATATCAAATGTGCTTGCTTTCAATTATATGTATATGTATGGTAAGAAGGATAACTATGAAGATTTTATAATTGACATACCCAACCATATGAATGCTGCAGTCATTTTTGCAATAGCATCTTCAAATTGCTTGTTTTGAAGAATCATTGATGAATTTAGTACTTCTGCTGTTGCAGCTGATCCATAGACCCATGGAATTCCCAACAGGTTATTCAAGTACCTGTGTTGAAGGTAAGCTTGGATCAATACAATATCACATTTGGTACCAACATATCAGCTGTAGACATGAATTCACATTGCTGGCTTTCATTAAATGATTGGATGTGTAGACAGACTAGTGGTGGTGAATTTAACACTTGCTGGGCAACATTGAGCTAAAGCAGCAGTTTTTAGTCCAAACCAATATAGATAAATGAATAGATGGAGATACAGTCTGTGTTAGATCTGAGGTTGAACCTGGTAGCCATATCTTCCAGGAATTAGATCCAGATGGGTTGGATGGAGATTCTATAGTCAACACTTGTCCATTCTGCATTGGGAGATACTGTGTGATGCTTGTTGCATGAAGGGTGCATGCAACAAAAAAAGATGTGGTTGAAACATTGAGGTCAGGGTTTCCAGCATTAACTTTCCCAGATAATAAGCCAAATGATATCTACAATTACTATCAGAAGCTTACTTGAAGTTCTAACTGGAACATCAATATCAACCTGAAGTACTTGACTAGTCAAATTCTGCAAGCCTATTCCAGTAGAAATCTGGAAGGCAATATAATTGTTGCAGAGTGGACAAGGCTGGAAAGCTTACATGAACATTCATGCAAAAGATTTTGGAAATGCTCACAGATTCAATACCAGCCAAGGCAGGATCCAAGAAAATGAAAGACACCTGATTTGGGCCTAGTATCCATGTTAAGTGCCAGAACAAAAACATGGAAGAACATATATACCTGCCACATTCAGTGCAACCTCACCGAGTCCACTGACATTGACAAGATAGGCCGAAAGTGAATCATTCCAATAGCCAACCGAGGTATTGGAAAGTAGGCCACACTCAGCACTGATGGTGCTCGTATTCACAATAGCCCCAGTGTAATGGTTATTGGTGACTGGCACATCATACAACATGGCACCAGTCAGTCCCTTTGCAGTTGGTAACAGCGGCCACAATCCAGTTAAAGGGGAGACGCTAGCCCAATTAAGATTGGTGAGATTAATGGACGAAAAGGGCCAGGCAAGCGTGGACGGAACAACGCCCACAAGAGTATTGTTGAATGCCTCGAACTGGACAACGGAGGATGAGATGACGTGCAGACCGGAGATGCAACTCAGATACACCAGTATCACGAGTATCGTCAACGGCGAGGACATGGCCTTGGTTTGCTGCCACAATGCATTGCTTGCAGCCCCAATTCCGTTCCACGCGCCGCATATGTCGTGAATAGCGGTAAGTTTCTGCCGCTTGGCCATGGCAGCGGGTATCGCGAGCCGTTGCATTATGAGGACCAGGAGTGCAGTGTAGATCTTTCCAGTACGGTCGTCAGGTCGGTATCCGCGGAGCGAGCTCAGAACGTACCGAGTAAAATGCCTGGAGAATAACCTTCAAGGCAATGGTAGCAGCAGTGTTGTTGATCGAGACCAAAAACCGGTGTTCGGGATGAGTGAAAAGCATCGCGACGAGTGCAGCATGAATGCTGACGAGGAATGCATGTAGTCCATAGCACCAGTAGCGGAGAGTACGGACGCCTCTGGTGGAGGACGCCTGGCCAGTGTTGTGGAGTGCTGTGGTGAACCAGCAGTCAGTACGGTTGCTGCGGCGGGGATGAGGCGGCAACGCTCACGTTCGCAGGCTAATAATTCTCGTTCCAGGGTTGTTGTGGGCGATCTATCCTCAGGTGCCATTGGCGGGTAATTGTCACTTTGATGACCCGGAGCGTTTGCCCCATCCATCTCCACAGGCTGCTCGAGTTGAATGGAAGGATGAGAGAACGGAAAAACGCTATTGCTGAAACGCGGAAACCAACTTATCTCCGGCGGATGAAATGATCAAATCTGGGTCTGAAACTCCATCAGCAACTGTACAGGTTTCTTTTTAGGGTTTTTCAAGCTTCTCGCCACTCAAATAGCGAGTCGTCAGAAAAGCATATCAATATTCTTTTAAGCAGACCCTTCTGCTCGTTTCCTGCCTTTCATGTGCTTTTCGAACAAACAGATCAGTCAGATTCTATTAGAAAGCAGGACAGGAAAGCTACAATGATCGGAAAGAAGCAGATAGCGGAAGGTAGTAGACTATGAAAAGGTCCCAAATACAGCAGGCGAGCAGTTGCTCCTGACTCAGAAGGACCGTGGAGGGTGAGGGCAAACTGGTCCTGTTTGAAAGGCGGCGCTGCTTGGAAAAAATGTGGTCAAAGTGGGTAGCCAGCAACAGCGCCCAAAAAACCATGGTCAGGGTGGGCAATGAGCGGCGCAGCTCAAAGATGTAGTCAGGGCAGGTGACGAGCAATGGCGCTTGAATGTCGTTGTAGGACTCAAGTATATGTGCTTCAAACAACACAGTCGAGGTGGGAGATGAGCGATGGTGCTCAGAACAACATGGGTCGACACCAGCGACGAGCGATAGCACTCAAATGTGCAGTACAGAGGCAAGGGACGAGCAGTCGTCTTCGAAAGAGTGCGGTTGAGGTACATACCAGTGGGACATGAGTGATTGCGTTCAAACGGATAGACGAGTAGTTGTACTCACCTCGGAAGGACCATGGTCAAGGTGGAGGACAAGCAAGTCATGTTCGAAGCTTCAAATGTCGCAGTCAAGGAGGGACATGGCAACATGTAGTCGATGTGATAAATCTGGCGAGTTGGGTCAGTTTACGTTCGAGTCATTAAAGTCAATGTACTTGTTGACAGGCCTTTGGGAGCCTTAACACATCAAAGGCGTCACAGAGTGATCGAGTTAAACGAGCACGGACCAACTACCACAAATTAGCCCTGAAGCGATGATAATGATACATGAAGACATACGTCAACGCCGTCGCTGGGGGTGAAGCAGCATCAGGGAGGTTAAACCCAAGTCACGTCAGCAGGACCATGGTAACGCTCTATCCCGCGCCGACAAAGCCTAGAATGAGGGGCGGCTGTATTGATGAGAGTCGCGATCGAGGTATCAAGGTTAGAGGTCCGGGGGAACCTTGCAGGTTGTGATCCGTGTAAGTTACTTGTCAGAGCACGTTAGAGCTAGATCGTAGAGTTGCTACGTTAACGTACCCAATCGCTTGTTGGAGTTTCCAACCTTGACGTCGTCGTTAACGTTGATCTTGGACTCCCGAACGCAAGTGGTTACGCAGGGCAAGGGTGATGGTAGGAGAGAAACCGACGAGACGCTGGTTGCGAGGGACCAACCTCTCTGGTTCGGAATGCGTGGAATGGAGCAAGACGGCCCTAATCGGAACAGCCGTCACAGTGTCGTTCTGTTCGGATCATGAACACTGTAAGGATGACACCTCTCACTGCACCTGAATGAGTTATACGACCTACCTTTTGTTCCATGGGCTGCGTGGGTCTGCCACAGGCAACATTTGCCGGTGAGTACAAATTGAACTTCGTCGACCCACTTGACTGCTCTCTCGCGCGAATTCGGAAGAATCACTAGTATCCAGGGTCAATCAGGCCATGTAATTGTACTGTATCGATGACAACTCCAGCGACGCACTCGGAGTTTGCCGATATGTGCTCACGCGTGATCTGTGACGTCGTTCTTTAGCCAGCGGTCGCGCAGAATATGGACAGTAAGTACGCTACCAGTGGTGGTCCGAAAGTGCGAGTCGACTCAACACAACGCGTAACCCGACCGGACAAACAAGCAAGGGGAGTGAAGGAAATAAAGCCACCCATCCCTTTCCACACGCAGCGCCATCAAAATTTTAGGCCTATCGCTACTGAACTGCCCTTGACCTCTCCCGCCAAGTACTCGCTCCCCGCGCTGTCCGTATCAATCCCGATCTCCATTGTCTGGAGTTCGCTAGAGACGGGAGGATAAATAATGACCGATCGCATAAGGTCCAGGAAATGAGGAAAGGGGAGACGAGCGTAACGAGAGAGCCGAGGTAGCCGCTCGTCCACGTCGTCGGTGACTGTGTGGGGACAGGGGATGCGGGCAAGGACGAGGACGGGGACGGGGACGGGGATGCTGCATCGTCCACACGATAAGAGGGCGTACATCATTCTGGATGCTCAGGTCGACCGGCGCTATTGCGGATCACGGTCCGGTTCGATGTAGCTGATCCGACGTGAACAATGCGTGCTGAGCTCCCATTCAGGTCTTTCTTCCGTCCCCTCGTCTGTGGTCGACTTTTCTCCAGTTTCAACCCGAGCAGCACGTAAGGTGACCTTTCCCGTTGCTAAGGAACACTGCACGTCAACTACCAGGTGTGTAGGGGGCCGGCCCTCCCCGACAATTAACCCCGGCAGGACGGTTTGGGGCACAATGTCTTGGGTACAGACAGGCCAGGGGGGTGTGTATGCGATCAGGGCGCGTTTCGAATGTAAAAAGGCCTCACCAGACAGTTCCCGTGTTCGCCTCTATATGATATGAATAGCATTAACCGGCAATGATTTTCTTTCGAGGTTTGAAGCCGTCTCGCAACTTGAGGCCAATTAAATGGTACGACAGCGTTTGTCATGGTCACTCGACTCAGTGGAGGTCAATTCTGTACGCTCGCTTTCGCGCACTGTTTGTTCTGGCTTGTGTCTGGGTGTCTGAAAAAAGGGTGGATGACATGATTCAACTGGGGATGTTAGACGTAAAGCGAACACAACGACATGTAGTTTATCGAAATGCCTCTGCCGCCAGAGAGCCACCATCTTGTTCACTCCCATGCTTTGATCTGTGACCCTGGGAATGATGGTTCGGTGTTGGAAACAGGGCCGGGGAACACGAGGTGGTGGGGCGTCCCGCGTTTCTCTCAGCGAGGAGCAATGTGTATGAAAAAGATACGGACCAAAGCTTGTTCGCTGATTGCCTCCACTGCCCTGCTACCTAATGACCCCACTGACGACCGGTGCGTGCTTGTGGGATTTGCATTTCGGCTGACCGACCGTTGGACAAGGGCATTCCCAGCCCATCGAAATCAACGCCGGTAGCGCGGCATGGGCGGTGACATTATCAGCAAACGGCAAACGCCTCGTGAATGGGGACAAGGTGTGGGTTCGAGTGTGGGGAGTCGCGAACGGGAAACAAGTGGCAAACATCGAAATCGGGCAAGTCAATTGCCTCGCAGTGTCCAAGGACGAAAAGTGGATTGCAGGAGGGCGGGACGTGTTTGTCTGGGATGCGACAACCCTCAAACAAGTCTTGAAGGACAGCAAGAGCAGGGTTCTCTTCGGACTCGATTTTTCGCTTCTTTGATGGCTTATCACATTTTAGGTGGTTCACCACTCCGGAGGGCTTCCTGGGCTGTCTACGCAGGTTGCTAAATTTCCTACCGAGCGACGAACTCGGTGTGGCTGTGTTCGTTAATGCTGAAAATAAAGGCGAGCTGTTGATACTGATTTCCACCCGCATCCTCGATCCGGCTCTGCATTTGACTGATCCTTCGACTCCTACGAGGTTTGCACCCTCCTTCGAGCCTTCTCCACGACTGACATTTGATCTAGCTCCCCCTCTCGCGACCACAGGGCGACACAGCTGAATGCACCGAACTCTACGTTGCCCTTGTTGTTGGATGCATTCGCTGGGACGTATGTTGATCCTGGATACGGATCCGTTACGCTGTGTAGCCCATCCAGTACATCTTCGTACTGTGTCCAAGTTCAATCCGTTTTTCCCGTCGTCGACAGTGTACGAGACAACCCAAGCACTTCCAAGGATCTACTCGCAGAATGGCCACGTGCGTTTTCGTCGCACGTCCCATGCGACACCAGCAAGGGTTCATCTTTGATCTTTACCCAACGACCCTATACCCGAGCGGGTATGGCAAGGACACGACACCGTTTGAGACGGCGGAGATCGGGGCTGCGGATGCGGTGGTCGAGTTCGTCGTGGAAGACGGGGAGGTGGTTGGGTTGGGTAGTTTCGTGGGGCGGTTGACAGAGCGGGCGCGCATGTATGAGAGTGCGGGATCGGGCTGAGGTGTGGTTTGATAGGGTTTAATGTCAGTGGGGGTCAGATGGTTTACGGTTCGTTGACTTCGATCATGTTAGGTGTATGTATATTGATGTTTTTATCATCATGTATTCTTGGATTGAAACCGGGATTCAAAATGTTGTCCAATTCTCATACCACTGATAGCCTCCCGTTTCCTTGTGACCCATGGTTTTGCCCGTTTCTCAGCTTGCCGATGAATCCCGTGTGTTATACATTTGACACACTGATCGAGCGGTGTCTCGTAGAACCATCCCCATGGCGTCCTTTCTCGCAGTCGGTGCCGGTTTATTGGCGTGGCCATTCGTCTCATATCTCTACCCGCACGTCATCTCCCAGATCCCTTTTCAAACCGGCACTCCGAGTACACATATACACCTAAATCAAGGCAGCGTAATCACTCCGCAGCTCTCGGCGTTCATCGAGAACACGTTGGCGCTGGAGAACATCACCGGGCTCTCCGTCGCTGTCATCTCGAAGAATGGAGAGCCCGAGTTTCGCGCGTGGGGGTATCGGACGGAGGATGAGGACGAGGTGACTCCAGATGTGCGTTGCTCATCCTCCCTTTGGAAACGCTTTACCTAACGCTTTATCGGTGGAGTAGACACTCTTCCACATGGGGTCGGTGTCCAAGGCGTTTTGCGCCACGGCCCTCGGTCTTCTCATCGATGACTTTGCGAACGGGCGCAATGTCACTGCCCTCCCGTCTGGGCTCACCGAGGTGACTTGGCACACAAGGTTGAGGGATTTGTTTCCCGCATGGGAGCTCATGGATGCCTGGGCCTCGGAGAGAGCTAATTTGCGGGACATTCTTTCGCATGTGTCTGGGATACCGCGGTAAGCTCAACTGCGTGCTTGTCGTTTGGCCCCGTCTGTATTCTTATACATCCGACCGACTCGTTGGCAGGCATGATCTTTCGTATGGGCCATCGGACACCCCGGGGGATGTGATCGCGCGATTGAAATATCTAAGGCCGGCTTTTGAACTACGAGAGCAATGGTCGTACAACAACATCGTAGGGCCCCAGTCTCGCTTTACCCGCGTCCTATTGACCAGAATAACGTCAGATGTACACGGTCGGATCCCACGTCGTCGAAATGTACTCTGGTCAAACATACACGTCGTTTGTGAAAGAACGGATCTTTGCGCCGTTGGGCATGACGTCGACGACGTTTTCCCCGGCAGAGGCCGAGGCATCTGGCAAGTTTACTCAGGGGTGGACAAAGCAAGGTCGAAGGTTATCCAAGTGTTTCGATGAAGAGTCGGCTATTTTGATGGCTGGTCCGGGAGGGGTCATATCAAATGCTGTTGATATGGTTGGTATCTACACGCCCTTTTTAGGGAGCTTTTGCTCATCCAGATGCGTGTTGCAGGCCAAGTGGATCTTGACGTGGATCAACGAGGGTGTTCACGGCAATCAAACGGTTTTTCCGGCATCTGTGTACCAGAACGTATCCTACTCTTACTCTGTTGTCCTCGATCACCCGGGTACTCTGGGACACTCCGAGTCTATTGGTGGATATGGCATGGGTTGGTTGCGCCAATCACATCGCGGACACGATGTGAGATGAATACCATGGTTTCTCATCTCCGATGGCTAATGACACTTTAGGTGGTTTGGCACAATGGAGGGCTTCCCGGGCTTTCTACACAAATCGCTTTCTTGCCGAATGACGGAATCGGTGTGACTATCTTTGCTAATGCAGAAGTGCCACTGCTGCTGGTTTCCAACCGCATCCTTGATTCGGCTTTGGGTTTGACTGACTCTCCGGCTCCTACGAGGTTTGCACCTTTCCTTGCGCCCTCTGCCCGACTGACGTATACTCTAGCTCTCCCTCTCACAACGTCAAGCCCGATGCGCGGAATTCTATGTTACCCTTGTTGTTGGATGCATTCGCTGGGACGTATGCTAACCCTGGCTATGGTTCATTTACGTTATGCAGCCCATCTAGCACGTCTTCGTATTGCGTGCAAGTCCAATCCGTTTTTTCCATCGTTGATAGCGTACGAGGCGACCTAAGCCCTTCCAAGGATCTACTCGCGGAATGGCCCCGCGTGTGTTCGTCACACGTCCGCGTGCGACACCAGCGAGGGTTCATCTTTGATCTTTACTCGACGACCCTATACCCGAGCGGGTATGGCAAGGACACGACGCCGTTTGAGGCGGCGGAGACCGGAGTTGCGGATGCGGTGGTCGAGTTCGTCGTGGAAGACGGGGAGGTGGTTGGGTTTGGGCTGAGTGGTCTCGTGGGGCGGTTGACGGAGCGGGCGCGCACGTATAATAGTGTGCGGGGTCGGGCTGAGGTGTGGTTTGATAGGGTTTAATGCCGGTGGTTCACGGTTCAACCATGGACAGCGCTCATTGATCACCTAAAGGGATGTGTTGATAAGGAGGATATTTATAGATGGAAACGGGTGTACGCTGATGGTGTTCATAGAATCTGGGTTTGGACGTGGGAGATAAAATTGTAACAAGCACTATCGTGGCAACGGGTGTCCTTGTGATGCTGTGACTGTGTGGTCCATTGTACAATGTGACTGCACTTGGTTGCTTAGTTCCATTCTCCGACTGGTCTTGTTTTTCATGCCGTACTAATCCGCTGCGCCGGGATCAGGCCGAGCTCCTTGATCTCGATGGAAGATGGAAGATGCCGACGCGGTTAGCACTCCTTAGTATATGTGGCTTGATCTTATACACCAGGTTTGTTCAAGTTGCGCTACTCAAGTCCGTTGTCCGGCAACGATAGCACTCATGGAAGGAGTGAGGCGTGTTACGACCTAGTCGGACCTGTCGGAGAAACGGCCTATGTTGGCAAGGAGTATGCATAGTTCACGAACGAAACAGCGTTGTGTCGGTCCTGCTGCTGCTGCTGCGCATGCTGATATGGCACTGCGGTGGTCGGGTTACGCTGTGCTTTCCTGCCACCACATCACACCCCTGATGATGTGAATCACTACCGTGGCACACGAGGCAGCCTCGAGACCCGATGCTGTTCCTTATCAGTGGGGGATGTTCCCGATGTGACTTTGAAGACACACGTGAGGGTCCCAAACATCTTGCACATTCGGGAACGCTTCACGATCTGGGCCAGTTTACTGGAATAGAAATGTGTATCCGTCTGGTCGGGAGAAAGGCGCGAGAAGACTGATCTTATCTTATCTCACGAGTCTCTCCGCATGTTCTTTTAGTTCCACCCACCACCAAATACAGAATGCAGCCATACCACACCCGCACGGCGTGACACGTACAACACCATTGGCGTCCATGGGCCTGCTGGTTAGCTGGACGAGAGGAATAGAAAAAGCGCATGGTAGCCTCGTGAAGAAGCATAATACCCCGCCTTCCTCGCTGTCACAGACACCGCATCGCCGACGCTTCCTTCGTGCGCTGTGGCAAGGTTTAGTTTTTGCACGTCCATTTCGCCGCTTCTTTGACGTTATTTGTTCTCTTATCCTCCCCAGTCCTTTCCCCCTCTTGAGTCCGGAAATGTACCCAACGCGGAACCAACGCCGTCATCGTTCGCCAGATCAATACCATAGACCCCGCCAAGGGTGCTTCCAACCCCTACATAAACTGCGGTCAAGATGCACAGAAGGCCGCTCTCGTTGCGGACGCGAACCCCGGGAGTCAGCTGCAGTTTTGGTGGTTGGACGGCGATGGGACTCATGCGCGTCTTGTCTTTCATGTCGTGTTTGGAGAAGAGACTGGGCTGGATGTCGCATGCAGTGGCCACATGATATGGGTCCTATCATGACCTACATGGCGCCGTGCGTGAACAGTACGACCCTACCGACGCTGAGTAGTTCAAGATTGAAAAGACTGGTCTTGAACCGGGGAATACCACCTGGTATCAACAGAACATCAGTACGTCCGTCTTGTATATTCATACCATTTTTCATCAGTTGACGGCTTCTCCGATCAGTGAACGGCAGCCCAGCAAACGTTACGATACCGTCTACATTGGAAAGCGGGCAATACCTCCTCCGTCATGAGATCATTGCGCTCCATCTCGCGACCAAACGGGGCGGGGCGGAGTTCCATCCTTCCTGCACGCAGGTAGCACCCCTCGTTGTGCCCCTCTTAGCAAGTCGTTCGATACTCATATCCATCACGCAGGTCAACATCAGCGGCTCTCAAGTCGGAGTGGCTTCGTCGAACGAAGAGGTCAAGCTCCCTGGGGGCTACTCGGACACCGATCCCGGGATTTGCGATCCAGACGTGTTCGATATGCCGATTCAATACACCTTCCCAAGGTTCAGGCTCTAGTTCGTCCTCGTCCTCGTCCTCGTCCTCGTCCTCGGGGTCCTCGAGTGCGCCATCGGCCTCGCCAACGGTTGCTTCTCAGGGGGGAGCGACGTGCGCGCTTCGTCAGCAGACGTTTGCGGTGCATAAGCGGAGGAGTATGTCGCGCGTGATGACTGCGTGGATCAGGTCGATTCGATCCTGAACGTGGGTACTGGGACCCGGGGGGTCACCATCTATTCACTGATATGTATGGGCGTGACGAGTGTGTCATGTCCGGAGTTGTAAGATGCTGAGAGGGCGGGAATGAAGGCTTAGAATGAACGAGTGTATAGGCAGTTGGGTTTCAATTGCACATTAGGGTCAAACGTGTATGCGAGTTGTACAGTAGTCGTCTGAAGGGCGGAGCAAGTTCCACCAAGTAGATCATTGACCCGAATTGCATGGCACAAACGGAAAGTGTACTGAACATGAGTTCGTTTGTAGGTTATCCATCTTGTTCATGCTTGCGCCCTTTCAACCTCGGTAATCAGTACTCCCAACCATGGTCATTCAACAACGGCGACAACGTGCGGGTTCCACCAAAGGTCGATTGACGGGCGTGCCACTAACCCCAATGTGACGTCTCCAAAAAGCAACTTGAAGTACAGCAGGCAACTGCTTCAACAGAGACCATGCCGCGGTTTCCTAGAACTCCCATCGAACGTGAGCCCAGCATCTGTAGATTGTACGCGGTTTCTGGCGATGGCGATAGGCGACACGACGCGCCTCTACTACGTGCTTTTAGGAACCCGCTCACATCGCTCCGTGGGACAGTGCTTAGATGCCCTTCTGCATTGAATACTTCCTCAGGGAATGCGATCACGGGGTCTCTTGCGCACTCCTTGGGGCGCTGACAGTCCTGTATCCCCATTGGGGCCCTTGGTGCCCACATGCTGGCCTGACCTAGCGGAGGTGCTTTTGGGGTTGCCAATCGCCAAGAGCAGTGTTCTGGGTAGGGCCGAGGCTCAAAGATAGGGCTCTCTGCGATATATGGATAGGACAGTGCGAGGACGCAGTGGTGGTTGCGGAGCGCAGATCGCCCTGTTTCCAGTTGGCAGGTGAATAGACCATGATGTATTTGTACTCACTGTCATATGTGCCGTGCGGGTGAAACCCTGCATGGCGTTGTTCTGGAGCTTCGTTGAAATCCGAATGGTGGAGGCTCACTGGGTTTTGGTTGTTGGCATCCATGCCTTCGCGCAATGGGCCTTTAAAAGCGTCCTGTCAATGATGCCGCATGAAGTAAGGACAGATGTTCAGACCTTTGTCCTAGCCATAGCTGTCCGCATCTTACTATAAACGATGATGGAGAAGGAAACCGGGCCAGGGAACACGGTACAACAGGCATGGCATCACCCGGAACGCAGCCGAGCGCCATTCGAGAACTTTAACTTACATTCGAATGGGGATATAGTCTTGCCTAATGAACTTTGGTGAAATGGCCTTTCTCCGAGTTTTGCATGGCATCGTGGGCGCGCTCGTCAAGTGTTCGTTGTGGTATCAGGGTTGGGGTTTGAATACAGACCTTCATTACGCGCCAAATTACCAAACGACGGTCATAAGCTGATCGTGAACCTTGAAGTCAAGAAATCATATTTGACACGACTATTCACTTTACAGAACGACAAGCAAAGAATAAAAACATAGAGCAAACGGAAATGAAAACATTTACTAGGTATAGTTCCAAGCCTTGACAATCACTTGTAGATATCAGAGGCTCAGACTCTCAGAGCAATTCACAGCCTGGGGTACCTGTCTCCAGCAGCCATGAGACTACCACTCAACGTAGACATGAACATGCCACACATCACTCCAAGATGGCCTCGCTCTCAGGCGCAAGCACTTGAGATGGATGAATATCTCCGAGACGGATCATAAACATGCCCGCCTTTCGTAAGTTGTCCAGTGATGGTTCCTTGACATCTGCCATGTGCTCATGAATTGCTCGAGAATGCACTGCAACCCACATGGTCTCAAGGACACTGACACCATTGATGTCTGGACAGGCATATGCATATCTTGGGGGCATTCCAACAAGGACAAATGCTAGTACCAAAAGCACCAATGATGCTCCTGAGGTAAATATGACCTTGAAGGACATGAAGTACTTATGAATAGATGCACAGTACATCACTCACAGGAACTGTATTAATCTGGTAGGAGTTGCAAAGTTTAGAACAGAGAGTGGTTCACAGAAATAGCACAATATTTACATTCAATTGCCATTGAGTGATCACCTGTGTAACTGGACTTTCACCATTTGTTTGCTGGAATCCTCCTTGGCTTGGTCCAAGCTTGCCCACTATGAAATAGATTATAAAACCAGAGGGGACATTATGGGGACTGAAATGTACTCATCCAAATCTTGGCTGCTATTAGCTGCTCTAGGCTTTGTTGCAACTGTTTTGGAGGAAGTGTATATAAAGAATTGTTCTGTGCTGGAAGTGATACACTGGCATAATGGCAGCTTATTCATTTCAAAAAGGCCACACAAAGGAAGAAACACACTTTGTAAACATTGAGCATATATCACCATTTATAGGGCAAATCACAAATGGAGTATTGACAATTAAAAGCATAGCCTAAAAGGACTTTGTGAAGTTAATCTTCATATATAAACTAGTTTATCTTACATCTGTTGTAAAGTTGAGTGAGCCTGGCTCTACTTCTGAAGACCACAACTTCCAAGATTGTGGATTTGTTTGTGACAGCCTGGAGATAAGATCATTGGCTTGAAGATCCAAGATAGCATATGTTGTTAGTGGAAATAAAGAACATGCTGCCAGATATGCCACTATTGGAGGGCCATTATCTAGAAATAAAAGTTAGATGTCAATATTATTTGTTCAATTTAAAACTTGTCACCTACCTTGCATGATATTACAACTTAGATTTGTTTTATTGATGGCAACAAGTCCATCTACTTCCACATCTGCTGTAATCAGAAAAAAAAGGTACTGATTGCATAGTTGGCAATTTGCATCAAAGATGCCAGATGACTGTATATGAAATTATAGCCTAAGAAATTTGAAGTAAGGAGTGAAGGACTAACCAGGAAAATGACTTGATTTGTTCCACTTGGAATTTCCTGTGCAGGACCAATCACTAGAAATAAAGTTAACATAGAAAAAACCAAATAGTACTTCAAATCTAACAATTCACCTTCAAGGAGTATTGCTCCTTGTCCAAGACCATCAACAGAAAAGTTGAGATGTGGTACAATGCCAGAATAATCTGGTACACTGGTATTGTGATAGGAGATATTTGACAATAGCCCACAACTAGCTTGAAGAGAAGTTGCATTCACAGTTGCATTTGTAAAACTGGAATGACTTATGGTAAGAATATCATAGATTGTATTGTTGAGGAGGCCATTGGTCTGAAGGTCATCAACTAGGCTGACTAGTGGCATAGTCTGAATTGCATCTGTCCAATCACCATCTGAAACAGTAGAGCTGTTTGGCCATGATATGAGGGTTGGAACAGAAATGGTAGAAATGTTGTTGTATGCTGTGAACTGCATGACAGCAGTAGAGGCAATATGCATCACAGAGATACATGCCAAATAGACTACCACACCAGTTATTGCCCAGAAAGATGATGGTATAGTTTTAGATTGTGCAAGTGCTGAAAGTGCAGCTCCAAGTCCAGTCCATGCATTGGCAACATCATGCACTGTTGTCAAGTAGTGCCTTTGTGCAATAAGTTTTGCTATTGCAAGTTGCTGCACAATAAACACCAGTGCTGCAGTATAGAGCTTGCAAGTTATTAGGTTGTGAAAGAGCAATACAACAACAAACTTACAACATAAAATGCCTGAAGGCATATAGCCAATATTGTTGTGACCCAGGTGTTATAAACTGACATAGTGACTTTGTGCTCTGGATGATGTATCAAGAGCAAGATAAGGATCACATGTAGTGCAAAAAGGAAGCCATGAAGAACATGGCACCACATATGCATAGAGAATTGCCCTACAAGAGAAATAGAATAAACACAAATTGGTTATTTATGTATATTAAAAAGAACACACTGGCCTTTGACAACAAACTGGTGCCAATTAGGAGAGTAGACTGTGGAATTTTCCCTGATATTGCTGTCCTCATCTACATCATGTTTTATTGATCCAGTGTTTAGATTCAAAAGAGAAACTTCAATGTTTATTCCTTGAGTTCTCAATTGATCTGAAATGAAACTGCTTGTTCTCTTCATAAAATCTTGTAAGGTTGTGGAATGAACACAAATCCACATCAACCCCAGAATACCAGGATCAGTTTGAAGTATTCTTGGAGATGAATCATGAAGTATCCAAGCCATTATAGCAAATAGCATGATGGAAACAAACAAGCCAACAGCAACCTACAAAATATTGAAATCCATATACATTCTGTTGGAGAAAACTCACTGGTATTGTATTCACCTATGCTTCATATTAGAAAAGAAATAAAAAGAATACACAAAAAGCATACATTCACTCTGAGCTCCAGAATAGAACTAGTGATTGAACTCATTCCTTGGGTTTGCTGAACTCCTTCTCCAATATCAAATGTGTTTGCTTTCAATAATATGTATATACTGAGGAAGATGGGTATAAAGAATTTGTAAATGACATACCCAACCATATGAATGCTGCAGTCATTTGTGCAACAGCATCTTCAAATTGCTTGTTTTGAAGAATCACTGATGATTTTAGTACTTCTGCTGTTGCAGCTAATTCAAGGACCCATGGAATTCCCAATAGATTATTCAAGTACCTGTGTTGAAGGTAAGTTCTGATCAATACAATATCACATTCAGTACCAACATATCAGCTTCAGACATCCATTCACATTGCTGGTTCTTATTGAATGATTGAATGTGTAAACAAGCTAGTTCCTGAAAATTAAACACTTGCTGGGCAATATTGAGCTAAAGCAGCAATCTTTAGTCCAAACCAATATAGATAAATGGATAGATGGAGATACAGTCTGTGTTAGATCTGAGGTTGAACCTGGTAGCCACATCTTCCAGGAATTAGATCCAGACTGGTTGAATGGAGATTCCTCAGTCAACAATACTTGTCCATCCTGCATTGGGAGATACTGTGTGGTGTTTGTTGCATGAAGAGTGCATGCAACAAAAAATGATGTGGTTGAAACATTAATGATGCTGTCAACTTTCCAGATAATAAGAAAAATGATATCTACTATTCCTATTGAAAGCTCACCTGGAGTTCCAACTGGAACATCAACATCAACCTGAAGTGCTTGATCAGTCAAATTCTGCAAGCCTATTCCAGTAGAAATCTGGAAGGCAATATAATTGTTGCAGAGTGGACAAGGCTGGAAAGCTGGTGTCAGTGTTCATGCAAAATACTTTGTAAAAACTCACAGATCCAATGTTAGTGAAGTGAGGATCCAAGGAAATGGAAGACACCATATTTGGGCCTAGTGTTCATGCTAAGTGCAAGGACAAAAACATGGAAAAACATATATACCTGCCACTCGCAGTGAAACTTCACCCAGCCCACTGACATTGACAAAATAGGTCAGCAGTGAATCATTCCAATAGCCAATTGATGTATTGGAAAGTAGGCCACACTCAGCACTGATGGTGCTTGTGTTCACAACAGCCCCAGTGTAAGGATCATTGGCGACTGGCACATCATACAACATGGCACCAGTCAGTCCCTCTGCAGTTGGTAACAATTGCCACAATCCAGTTAAAGGGGTGACACTAGCCCAGTCAAGATTGGCGAGATTGATGGACGAAACGGGCCAGGCAAGCATGGACGGAACAACACTCATGACAGTATTGTTGAATGCCTCGAATTGGACGACCGAGGATGAGATGACGTGCAGACCGGAGATGCAGCTCAGATACGCCAGTATCACGAATATCGTCAGCGGCGAGGACACAGCTTTGGTTTGCTGCCACAATGCATTGCTTGCAGCCCCAATTCCGTTCCACGCGCCGCATATGTCGTGAATAGCAGTGAGTTTCTGCCGCTTGGCCATGTCAGCAGATATCGCAAGCCGTTGGATTATGAGGACGAGGAGTGCAGTGTAGATCTTTCCAGTACGGTCGTCAAGTCAGTATCTACGGAGCGAGTTCATGTAAACGTACCGTGTAAAATGCCTGGAGAAAAACCTTCAAGGCAATGGTAGCAACAGTGTTGTTGATGGAGACCGAAAACCGGTGTTCGGGATGAGTGAAAAGCATCGCGACGAGCGCAGCATGGATGCCGACGAGGAACACATGTAGTCCGTAGCACCAGTAGCGGAGAGTACGAACGCCTCTGCTGGAGAACACCTGGCCAGCGTCGTGGAGGAGTGCTGTGGTGAACCAGCAGTCAGTGTTGCTGCAGCAGGAATGAGGTGGAAACGCTCACGTTTGCAGGCTAATCCTCCTTCCGGCGCTGTTGTGGGCGAGCTATCCCCATCCAAGGGTGCCATTGGCGGGTAATTGTCACTTCGGTGACCTGGAGCGTCTGCCCTGTCCATCTCCACAGGCTGCTCGAGTTAAATGGAAGGATGAGAGAACGGAAGGAAAAACAAACCCCGTGTGCTATTGCTGAAACTCGGAAACCAACTTGTTTCCGGTGGATGAAACGATCAAATGTGAAACTTGGCCCATTCTCAAACACGATCAAGCAGCATGCTTCAGGGGTGCCAAGCCTGAGCCATAAAGCACATTATTTGCGGGAGGCAGTTGCGCCAAGAGGCCTTTTCCCGAGGGTAACGGTCTGTGATCACAGAAGATAATTCATGTCCCGGAGAGTGGCGAACTTTAAGCTAGCATTGATCTTCATGGCAGATTCGCGGACCGTCACATCGCATTTGCTCATCTTGTCCTGCTATTGTCCGATAAGGCCGAGGCCGAAAACCGATGTTCAGGATCCTCATTCTGTGGTTTTCTCCCATGCAATACAATTGCTGTCCTTCGTGTCCTTCCTAGATGCGCCTCTCCATGCGTGGTCCGAAGTTCATCACTCCGGTCCACAGCACACACAGGTCAGCCAGCGCTGGGCATGGCCTTTTCCGGTCCAAACCCGACCTGGGCTACGCCCAGCCTACCTATGGGAAGGCCCGTCTCATAGAAGGCCTCCCTACTCCGTCTGCCTCTCTCTCCGACGTGCCAGCCCGAAAAGCCAACTTTAGGCTATCTTGGTATGACAACCAATGTCCCTGCTACAATGTTGACGCGTCCTTGCAGGGTAATAATACGGTGATGGGAAAATTATTCTCCAGTAACCAAATGAGTTACCGTGCGAGTAGAAATGAGCTCACTATTGAACACCAATTCAAAGCTCTCTCTGATGGATTCCAAAGCCTTCGATTCTGGGTATTACAATCATAGAGTACTGTAGGCAACCCATTCGGTTCAATGAGCTGCTGCACAGCACGAGAGAACAGCTCACGGAAAAGCTATAATTGTTCGATGAACTGGTTGCATGCACCTTATGCACTGCCGTCCGAATCAACCACTTATCACATCCGCATAGAACAGAAACTCTCACTGACGTGCGAGAGTTTATTATTATCTCGTGTAGGGTGCAAGCCCAGTAGTGTTAGCTGGATTGTGATTGGCTGATCTCACCGGATACTAAATGAACACCCGTCCGTGGATCAAATTGTTGAACTACCACCGCTCCCCAGCACATGGCGGACCACTGGTTCTTCGTGCCATCGCAGCTTTCGTACCGCCCCTGGGTTCCAACAATGAACCGAGCACCGGGATCCTCATTCAAGGAAGTAGTTACTTATCGTGGTAACGAGATCGCATTTTATGTAGTAGAACACCACAGTAAAGGAGAATTGATGGGCGGTGATGTGTGGTCGTACTAGCAGGACGTTGTGAGGTCACGAGCAATAATGTGACCAAAATTGGGCGCTACCACGGATCCAAGTTCACCCAGAATATTTTAATACACACCGAATAAACTGACCATGTCATCCATCTAGAACTCATAAATGATGAGGTTAACGGATTGCAATACAAGTTGAGGTGAGGCCAGGGACATGATCGACGACAGTCCTGACAAGACCGGTCACAGGGCGACTGAGTTAAAGGAGTACGGATCAACCACGACGTAAATTAGCCCTGAAGCGGTCACAACTATACACGAAGACATACGTCAACACCGTCGCGGAGGGGGAAGCAGCATCAGGGAGGTTAAACCTGAGTCACGTCAGGACCATGATAACGCTCTATTCCGTGCAGACGCAGCCTAGAATGAGGGGCGGCTGCATTGGTGGGAGTGGCGATCGAAACATCAAGGTTGGAGGTCCGGGAGAACCGTGCAGGTTGTTGTGATCCGTGTAAGCTACCTATCAGAGCACGTCAGAGCTAGATCGTAGAGTTGCTACGTTAACGTACCCAATTACTTGTTGGAGTCTCCAACCTTGACGGAGCTGACGTCGTTGATCTTGGACTCCTGAACGCGAGTGGTTACGCAGGACAAGGATGATGGTAGGAAAGAAACCGACGAGATGCTGGTTGCCAGGAGCCGACCTGTCTGGTTCGGAATACATGGAGTGTAGTAAGACGGCATTATTCGGAACCGCCGTCACACGTCCCGATGAACATCGTACCTTACAGGATGACACCTGTCAGTTCTCACTGCCGCACGTGAATTATTATACGACTTACCTTTTGTTCCATGGGCTGCGTGGGTCTGCCACAGGCAACTTTCCCAGCGAGTACGAATTGAACTTCGTCGACCGATTTGACTGCTCTCTGGCGCGAATCACTGGTGTCCAGGGTCGATGAGGCCGTGTAATTCTTTACATATTGCGGTGACAGCTCCAGTGACGCACTCGGAGTTTGCCGACATGTGCTCACGCGTGATCTGTGTGACGCTGTTCTCTGACCAGTGGTCGCGCAGAATATGGTCGTTCTTGGACAGTAAGTACGCTTTGTACCAGTGGTAGTCCGAAAGTGCGAGTCAGCTCAACACATAACTCCAAACAACGAGCACAAGTACGCGTAACTCGGCCGGACAAATGAGCCAAGGAAGTGAAGGATAGAAAAGCACCCTTTCACACACAGCGCCATCAAAATTTCAGGCCTATCGCTGCTGCACTGCCCTTGACCTCTCCCACCAAGTACTCGTTCCCCACACTGTCCGCATCAATCCCAATCTCCTTTGCCTGGAGTTCGCAAGAGATGGGAGGATGAGTAAGGACCGATCGCATAAGGTCCAGGAAATGGGGAAAGGGGAGACGAACGTAACGAGTGAACCGGGGTAGCCGCTCGTCCACGTCGTCGGCGACTGTGTGGAGACAGGGGATGCGGGCGGGGACGGGGACGGGGACGGGGACGGGGACGGGGACGTCGAGTTCCGTATGTAGTAGAAGGCAGTCATCAGGATAAGAAGGCGAATACACTCACCGAGCTGGGATGCTGCATCGTGCCCGACAATTAGGCTCGGCAGGGCGGTTTGGGGCAGAACGTCTTGGATACAGGAAGGCTTCTGACAGGCCAACGGGTGTGTATGTGATCAGGGCGCGTTTCGAATGTAAAAAAACCCTCACCACGACAGTTCCCGTATTCGCATTTATATAAATAGCATTAACTGGATGA
Organism: Xanthoconium purpureum; assembly: GCA_038090075.1. Taxonomy (NCBI): domain Eukaryota; kingdom Fungi; phylum Basidiomycota; class Agaricomycetes; order Boletales; family Boletaceae; genus Xanthoconium; species Xanthoconium purpureum. Next base: position 40,348 of record JBBPMA010000141.1, read on the forward strand.
TTTTCTTTCGAGGCTTGAAACCGTCTCGCTCTCGCTCCTTGAAGCCAATGAAGAGGTACGACGGCGTTTGCCATGGCCACTCGATTCGGCGGAGGGTCGATCTTGTACGCTCGCCTTATACACTGCTTGTTCTGTCTTGTGTCGGTCTGAAAAAAGGGTGGATGACATGATTCAACATGGGTATGTTAGACGTACAGCGAACACAGCGACATGTAGTTCACCGAAATGCCTCTGCCGCCGGAGAGTCACCATCCTGTTCACTCCCGTGCTATATGATCTGTGACTCTCGGAGTGATGGTTCTGTGTTGGAAACATGGCTGGAGAACACAAGGTGGTGGGGCGTGGTGCGTGTCTCTCAGTGAGGAGCAATGTGTATGACAGAGATACGGACCAAAGCTTGTACGTTGATTCCCTCCACTGCCCTACTACCCGATGCCTCACTGACGACTGGTGCGTGCTTGTAAGATTTGCATTTCAGGTGACCGACCCTTGGACAAGGGGCCAAGGGCGTTCCTAGCGTATTGAAATTGACATCGGTAGCGTGGTATGGGCGGTGACATTCTCAGCGAACGGCAAATCCCTCGTGAGTGGGGGTTCGACTGTGGCGAGTTGCGGACGGGAAGCAAGGTGATGGAGTATGGCACAGCAGGGCAGGAACGGAGCCAAAGTGCAAAACCTTCGGACATTGACAAGGGACGGAAGCGAGCGATGTTCTTTGTTTCTGCGCTTCCATCTCGTCGCTCGCCTCCCTGCAGCGCTCGTCCTCGCCCGTTTCAGCGTAGCCGCTCTCGGGTTGAGGCCATGTCCTACGACCCCCAGTCATGGGCCCTCCTTCCCTCCTTGACTCTGCCAGGTTAAGGCTGCCGTGCACCTGATATCTGGCGACGCGCCCTCCCTGATCCACTCAGGTCGAGGCTGTCGCACACCTGACGCCCAGTCATGCGCCTTCCCTTGCCAAGGTTGTCATACATCCAATGCCCAGCCTTGTGTTATCCTTCCTCCCTCCTCCTACTTTCCGGGTATGCTGGAGAGCGCTCCGCGCTCTTGCCCATCCACTCTCTGTCGTCCCCCTCCCTCTCCCCTCTCGAGCAGACAGAGCGACGTCCAGAGATGGCAAACATCGAAATCGGGGAAGTCAATCATCTCGCAGTGTTTGAGGACGAAAAGTGGATTGCAGGAAGGGCAGACGGGCGGGACATGGGACCTCGCAACCCGCGAACGAGTACAGACACTAGACACGAGATTGCCGTGATCGCAGCAAGATACTCGCCGCAAGGAGGTCGCACCGCGACGCTGGCAGCTACTGGCGAAGGACTCGCTCGAGTCTGGAACAGCAACGACGTTCATTTACTCTTCAAGGTCGACGTAAAAGTAACCCCGTGGTTCAACAGAGGTCTCCTGGTTCAACGACCACCTCTTCGTCTTGTCCGACAGTAAAATCAAACGATTCGACGTATCTACCGAGTCAACAGTCGCGGAATGGCCAGTCCTCGATAGCGACAGCTACTCCAACATCGCTCTATCAAAGCACGGAGAATTCGTCGCGTACGCTACAAAACATATTGGTCACCTTTCAAAATACGTCGACATGCTCCTAGCTCACTCTCATCCAACATTCTCAAGACATACATTCCGTCGCGTTTGCTTCAAACGGCTGTTTTCTTGCCACCGGTGGAAGGGATGGGAGAATCTGCTTTGAAAGGCTCCCGTATATAAAGGTGAATAGTGTCTCGTTGGGTTGTCGCGTATGTATCTGAACGACCATGCTCGTGCCTCCGCGTAGAATTCAACTCCATTACTTCGTTGCCTTGTCTACACTCCACTTCTCAGGAACCTGATCTCCTTATCGATGACGCTGGTGTCGACTTGTGGAAATGTGACCAGCTCGCAAACGCAGATACATCACTGGCCGCAACCATGACCGCATCTCGGAATCCCACTCCTCAGAACTCGTTTGCGCAGCTGAGACACAGCCCTCGTCGATGCCGAAAAGGTCCTTGTTTCTCTCCTCTCGCATACACTGATCCTGACGTTTATTTACCCCAAGGCCATCGAACTTCAGCCATCCGCCATTGCCTACATCGCAAAGGGTTTGGCGCATGTCGGCAATGGTGACAGGGACAGGGGGTATCGGTCCTGCGACATCGCGTTCGCGCACGTCTACTCGTTTCCACTTTCCACCTTTTTATCAAGGTCTGTGTTTCCGAACCAGAACGCTCCTCGGCTGCTCATATTCCTTAAACCGTCATTGTATCTATGGCCGGAGAACACGGTGATGGGATATCCCGCGCAGATGACCTCATCACCATGGTCCCCTGGGACCACTCAGCATGCTACACGTGTACAGCGTGCTACCACCCGCTTCATTGCTGATGTTTCTACAAAGGCATACATGTATCTTCTCCTTGGAAGTATACGCATGGAGAGCAGCGACTATGAGTGTGCAATACACTCGTTTGAGTGCGCTCGAGCTGAAATACAACACTACGGGAACAGATCGCTCTTTGTGATTTCACTGGTGATTTGCATATCGATATAGCTGAGCCTCGCCAGATGTCTGGATGGAAATTCGATGATCTTGATTCAAAAGCAGCCTTATATAGTACTTGTGAATTATCTCTCAATGGTAAATGCTTTTGATGACAAAGTCTATAAATGGAACTCGTCACCAAGTGGGTTTCGAAACGATCAGTTTGATGCCTTCTGTGTTTGTTCACATTTCTTACGCTACCAAGGTTCGACTGCAGACCTTACGCAATGATATCTCTCTGCTCTCAGAAGCAACACAATCTCGGATGCAACACATCACACTCGCGGACCGAGGCTTCACGCTGACCCGTCATTTTTGACTCAGGGAGTGGGCGAGAGCAATATTAGCAAGTCGTTCCTGAACAGACACTTTGGTTGCTGCCGTCGTTGTGAGTGTCAGCTTGTTCTGTGTCTCGTAGGCTTAACACGTTTGGTTTGGAGTTCACAGCTCCGAAATTCGCTATTATGAACGCCTCGGAGCGATCGACTGCACTACGGACACGACTGAGTGTTTCCATCAAATGATGAGCGAATTGGGAGGGGTGATAAACTTGAACCGCCAGCACCTGAATGAACCTCCGGTGGGTAATCATGCATTCTATGTAGCGTCGTCGCTTGCTCATCAATCTTGGTCAGACTTCAAGCAACGTTCCTCCAAGAATCAATCTGGAGCATCCCGGAAATACAGCGATGGATGCCGAGCTACACGATCAGGCTATCTCCCACTACTCGACCGCCTTGCCCCTCTATCAGCTCTCCCCGCAAGGAGCGCTCCTCAAACGAAGCAAGGCATATTGGCGCTCGGGTCACAGAAACAGGCGCCAGACGATACAAACCAGGTATTTTGTTCCTCTGTCCATGTCAGTCGTGTTCACCTGTCGTCATCAGGTAATCATGCTTGATCCATCGTCACTATGGGTTATGAGAGGAATCATGCAGCTTTACACGCAGCAGGAGATCATGGCAACGCAATAAAGTATTTGATACGATGCTCTCGCAGTTGCCTGGTCGAGAGATTCGTGGTACGGACTTCGACTTTGTCAAGTTCGTTTACCGATTCTGTTCCTTAGGGCACGGTCGTCGGTATATAAACCCCCAAGATACGAAGGAAGGAATCAAGGAGGCCATTCAAAAGGCCATACATGACTT